>PVJX010012081.1:0-51472 GCA_004027295.1 Dolichotis patagonum | reverse complement strand
CCTCCCCTCTCCTCTCCTCTCCTCTCTTCTCCTCTCTGCTCCTCTCTTCTCTTCTCTTCCCCTCTCCTCTCCTCCCCTCCCCACCTCTCCCCTCCCCTCTCCTCTCTTCTCTTCTCCTCTTCTTTCTCTCCTCTTATCTTTGTTCTATCTCTCTGATTCCTAGAAACCCTGAGATAAGCATCTTTTGCTACCACACACTCCTGGCACAATGTTGCTCCTTGTCAGGCCCAAAGGCTGCTAAGTGGTAAACTGTAAACCAAAATCTGCAAAACTATGGTCCAAAATAGAACTTCACTCTTTTTAAGTGAATTATCTCAGGTACTTCTTACAGTAATAGAAAGTTGACTAATATGTATATTGTATTTATCAAATATATTTAATTGAATTTGAATATAAATTGCTTACATTTAAAATTAATTGGCTTCAAAAGCTAAATACACACTTGGCATAAATTTTAGTAGACAACTTTATGAAACATATGCATTTTTCTACTTATTCAGACAGTATCTACTCATTTTCAATTATAAGTGATGACAAAAGTGTATTTCTTTCCTTATTCTCCTTTCTTTTAATGCTATTAGCTAGCTGTTCCATCTTTCTTTAAAATTCTTGTGTCTATATTGATAATTATATCTGCGCAGTTATAGAATGCTATTTCAGATTAGCCCTTTTTATATCTTATAATAAAAAGGTGAAAAAAATCAACTTTGTTTAAATTCTCTTTCTCTAATTTTTTCCCATCCAACAGTTTTAATTATATTACTTTCACAGCATATCTTTTTTCTAAAGCTGAACATTTTCAAAGCTGAACATGAATATTTTACCTTCAATCTTCTGCTTATCTTTTTTGGTTGCCTAATTTCTCTAGGTTCTTAAAGTACAACTTGTTCACAAAAGTTCTAAGATTTGAATGGTTAAGATATTTGAGTGTAACTTTTGTATTGGAACAATAGTGTGGAGGATTAGAAAATAAACATTTGAGCTTTCACTTCCTAAGTTACGACTCCACTATCTTTTACTATCTATTATGGAAAGTCTCAGCTAGCCAGTTCCTATCTCCTTCTTATAAATGAAATCGTTTTGTACCTGGATGATATCCAAAGGATTATTTCTTTAATCTTAAAATTCATCACATTTACCAAGACATAAACAGCTTCTAAGTCTGTAACCTCCAACATTGTTTTTTTTTTTTGAGTCAGATAAGTTTTCTTGATTTGTGTGTTTGAAAAAGTTTTATCCAATTTATTCAACTCTGATTCAGGGATATCAGTTATCCCTGTGTTAAAACACTTTGTCTTCTGGATGATTTCTTCTGTCTTCATTTAAATTTTGTGTTTCACTTATCTTTAATGCCATTTATTTCAATCTCATGTTGAATTTTTAAAAATTAGTTTTTGACCTTTCCTTTTTATGGGAAGGCCAATTCTCATTTTTATGGCTTTCAGTGTGACTTTTATTTTATGATGATTATATTTCTTTCTTTTGCTGTTTTTCCCAAGGTTTGGTTTGGCTGGACACTCATGGTCTTGAAATTAAGATGTCTGGTTTATTGAAGACAGAAATGTTTGGCTGATAATTTGATTAAAGAGATTTAATAAAGTGCTTTGAGTAAAGCACTTTACTAATAGTTGTCCAAAGCTGCTCATAGCAGAGAATTGTATTAGCAGTCAGGTGGGAAAAGGTCTACCTGACACACAGCATTTCCTTTCTATCAAGAATCCCTCAGTTTGTGCGACAGGATAGTGAAGACGGGACTGGAGATTATACAAGAGCTCAAGAGCAGTGATTTATATTCTGCAAAATTGACTTGTACTATGTAACCAGTTCTGAGCCCTTTATCACCCTAGACACAGAAGGACCAACTAGCCTACAAGTGGTAGACGGATTACACTGGAACCTTTTCATTATGGCAAGTTCCATGTTTGTCCTTTCCAGGAAAAACATATAACCTGGATATAGAATTATCTTCAATACCATCCATGTTTCTGTGGGTAATATGGACTATGATTGCATTCAGCATATTACCTCAGTCCAAGAAACTGAATTTCTTTTCAATAAAAGAATCAAAATAATGGTCTTCAGTGAGGAGGTAACAATATCTTCTGCTGCAGCCTAAAATGACAGCATGTAGGCCAGCTATTCTACGTCACCATACAGGAAGGACTGATTGAGAAGCAGCAATGGATGCACATTACTGAAGCTAATTTGGGTAGTTTGAATCTTAAATGCTACCCAAAGGCTCATGTGTTAAAAGCTCACTCCCCTATTGATGGTACTAATGCAAGGTGGTGGACCCTTTAGGAGGTAGGGCCTGGGGAAAGGAAGTTAGGTCATTGGGAGTGGGACTTTGAAGGAGATTTGGGGGATCCAACACCCCATTCCTCCATCTTTCTCTTTGTGTCCAGTCCACCAAGAGATGAGCATCCTCCTTCACTATGTGTCTTAGTTACTTTCTCATTGCTGGGACAAAATATCCAGCACAAACATGTTAAAGGAGGATAAGTCTCTTTTGGCTTACAGTTTGTAGAGGTTTCACTTCATAAATAGACTGGTATCAAAGCAGGGCAGCAGAGGGGGATCAAGGGAGAAGGGTATATATATATATATATATATATGTATATATATATATATATATATTCATGGACTGAAACCTCTGAAACTGTAAGCCAAAATAAATCTTTTTCTCCTTTTAAGTTTTTTTTTTTATTTTAGAAATGTTGTTACAGGACAGAAAGCAGATGAATACACTCATTTTGCTCTGTCTCTTCTGCATGTGAGTAAAGCATTGTTCCAACCGGAGATTCATGGTTTCAGAGTTTCAGGTTTTCCTGACCCTGATAGAAAGATTAAGAGGGACACAAATGTTGAACTTCTGCTGATAATAGGGAGCAGATTCCATTTGCCTGAAAATGCTCATGTCTCTCAGAATCACTGTGACACTACTTACACATGACAGTTATTCCTACCCATATAAACCACATCTTCTTGATGTAGAAGCTGGAATGTTAAATTTACAATGGATGTCTGGCTGGAATTATAGCATGTGTCCTAGGTTCTATACAAGTATTCCTTCATGGGTTTTGTGTTGCAAAAATCAATGTAAGAAAGGAAGTATTGTTTTATCAGTGATGCACGGGAGCATGGCAGGGAAGCACAGAAGCCTTGAGGGCGGTGCTAGCTGTGACCCTGCATGGAATGCTCTGCTCAGTGTCCTGGCTTCCTATTCATCACTCAGTGTCCATGCTGGGTACCAAACCACAACAACAGTGAAAAAACTCTTGGCTGGGTTCCAAACAGTGGTGTGGTTTCCATATTATTTTTGTCTCAATAGCCTGAGAGTTGAAATCTCAATCTCTGATACCCTGAGGACTTTGAGCAAAATAAAAAAAGCTGTAATAAGTTCTTTTTTGTTTCAGCTTGTAAGAGTGAGTTCTGGTGTTTGCAACTAAAAATACTGGCTGCTTCACCCAGGAATATCAGGTTTTAACGAGTACCCTAGGTGATTCTTATATGTAGCCAGTACAATATAGGTACAGGTGTTTGGGGAATATCTTTGAAGTTTTATTAATCTCAAAAAGAGTGAACGATAGAGTTGGAAAAATATAAAGACTAAAGGTCTGTGTGTTTTTAATCCAGTAGGTCACACTGGACCAAAATAAAGAGAGCATTGATGGTGGAAGCAATGCTTTGAATTTCTTTATTTGAGTTTTATAATCTGAGTATTATAGAGAGATGGAGTGACATACAATGGAAGCTATACTACATCACTAAATTCCCATTATATTTATATTAAAATGTAAATTACTTATAGCTTCAGACAGTAGTCTTTGCCATGATTATATCATTTGCTACTCTTTCCTTTAATTGCTACTCTCCCACCGTATTGGTCCTTTTCATGTTACCTTCTAATTCAGCATCTTTACATTCAACTTTCTCTCTGGTTAAACACTTTTCCTTAAAACATTCAACATGTTGTATCCCTTTTAATATTGTGATTTGACTTAAAGTATCACTGATAGTGGCTATCTCTTTATGAGAAGGTCAGAAAAGTTTTCTTGGAACAAGTGATATTTAAACTGAAAGATAAAGAACGAATAGATGATAGTCCAATGACATGAAAGAATAGGAATGCTCTAGGCAGTGAGACAAAAGCAAGCATGTTGGTTTGTTTCTGAAGCCACATGCATTGAAACAACAGTGACAGGGAGAAAAAAGAGCAGACCTGGGTCTTTTAAGTGACAGTCAGGACCTTGGAAAACACAGATACATTCTTTTAGGTAAGAAAGAAAACCAGATGTCTTGTTCAGTTTCCTGTTATTGAGATACAATACCTGATTTCTGCAACTTGAAGGCTGACACATTGATGTGGCTTAGAGCTCCCAGTGGGTTCAGTCCAAAGTTGGTTGGCTCCAAAGTAGAAATGGCATAGTGTAAAGGCCACTTAGGGAAAGATACCTTCTAATTGCATGGAAGCCTGGAAACAGAGAGATAAGGAAGCGCTGGGACAAAAATACACCCTTCCAGGTTATCCCACACTTCCCTCTCCCAGTGACCTTTCTCCATCCAGGCCCACTCCCCACCATACATTCAGCTACTGAGCTCCTGGATAGATGGATGCACTGAAGAGTTTAGTGCACTGATCCAATCATCTCCTACACACAGGAGAATCTGGGGAGACATTTTAGATTACAGTACAAGAAAATAAGGTGAGGGAAAGAGAAAAGGTTGAGATCATACATAGGGAATCTTGGATGACACCAAAATGACGTTTAGATATCCCAGGAGACAAAATATGTTATTGTAGCTCAGATAAATTGGGCTACTGTTATTGCCTGAAATCTGTCTGGAAGGTTCGATACATTATATATGCAACTGCTATTTCAGAATGGCTCAAACAGAAGCCTTCTTAATGCAGTTATTTTATAAAAGGAACAAACAAACAAACATAAGCAAAACCTGCATGCAAATTTTAAGTATATGTCTCATTTTAGTCAGTTAGAATATCTTGCAAACAAAATTTAAATTTCAGGCCACTCTAGAGGAATATAAGTAACCATTTCCCATGGAGAAAACAAAGGAATGAAAAGAAAATTCATTCTAACAGATTATTTAAAATTCAGCTTGTTATCATTTAAACAACTCTTAATGCACTTACCACATGTATAGAAAAAATATGTCTGAAGGTCACTGCAATCTGAGAAACACAGCACTTGTACCGAGGGCTATTGGCTTTCTATTTAAAGTCCCAATTGTTGGCAAACCAATTTTCGTTGACATTCATTCTGTTTGTTTTCAGCCTGAATTTGGTAAATAATTTAAGAATCCTGACTCAAACCACTGCAACACATCATTTCTAAATCATCAACCACATTTTCTCTTTTCAAAGAGACCAAAGCAGTCCCAGATCCCTGTGCTCATTCTCAATGAAATTCTGAGCATTACCACTTCAAAACGGTTGATGCAATATAAGATATAATACCATCTCCATCCTGGAAGCTGGATGAAATGCCTGGAAACATTTTAAAATCTGCAAATCCATTGCATGATCATGGTCCTGGAATGCTGCCTGTGACATAGAGAACCTATGGATATTATAATATCCTATAATACAACACATGATAAAAATAATTAAATAGAAACCATTTTAACATAAACAGTACGTAAGAGAGGATGATCATCAGGGTGGTTTCTCTAAGATCGAAGTCAGCAGGGCAGCTTGGAAGACTGGGCTACAGGGGGAACCTAGAAGTTCTATCAGTTGAAATTAAGGGACTCTAACATAGCATAACCTGATCAGGCTTTGTCACAAATGCTGGCTATGGATCCTCCCATGCTCTATGCAGTTCTATGTCTGTGGAATTTGCCATTTTATCTAGACCTTTCACAAGATCAGCAAAGGAAGGAAACAGAGGAGTTCCATGTAAAACTCCAGGCCACTACAAAAAGGAAGGAGCATCTCTCAGAAAACAAGGCCTTATGCACAGTAACAGAGCTCCTGAAGTCACATGTCTGCCCAGCATCTCACTGTAGCCTATCATTGCTATTTCTATAATCAAAGGCTTCACTCCCTGGAAGAGACAGAAATTTTCCCCTTTTCTTCTTTAGATCTCTGGTACATGGAATTTCTCAGTCAAAATCTTTCAGTTGGGTTCAGCCAATGGAAAATGTCAGTGGAATTTGCAGAATGGAATGTGTTGAGGTCAGGCTCCTTTCTTTTCCTTTTTGGGATGGTAAAGGTAAATGTCCCCCACCTAATCCAAGTCACTTAACCTTTGCTGGTTTCCTTAAAACCTATCTGCATCTTTGTAGGTTGTGCCTTTATTAAACTTTCCTCCGTAACTCAACACTAGCTATTCTCAGGACCCAGTTCAGAGGCTGCCTGATGAGAGCTCTCACCCCGCACTTCCTTAATTAAGGACTCCTAGGAAATTAGAGCCTGTCCTGGTTGCTTCTGCTTGCTGTCTCCACAGACTAGTAACTCACGTGGTCTTCATTTCCTGGTTATTTTTTCAAAGCAAAAATAATTGCTTTTAACTTCATCCTTTTACTGTTTTTACTTTATTAACTACTGCTTTTATTATCTGTTTTGTCATAATTTTTGCTATTGCTCAGGTGATTCATTGAGTTTTGTAGCTTTCTTCTTTACTATGTAGGGAATTCAAATGATAAGTATCTTAGGAGTCACCATATTTACTGTCTTATACATTTTCTCCTATGATGCTATTGTCTGTCATCATTTGCTTCTTGACATGTTTATGTTTTTATTATGATTCCTTTTTCATCATAAAAAGGCCTTTCAAATTTACTAAGGGGAGACTCCAATAAAATATTTTTAATATTAATATTTAGGCTAATTATATTTTGATCAAACATCATGACCTGAGCTATAGCTGTTCTTTAAAATGTGTTGTAACTTTATGACTTCACAAATATTCAGTATTTGAATATATATGTAACAGAAAGTAACTGTTGCCCAGAACTGCATATGTGTTTAGCAAGTTAAGCTTTATGACTGTGTTGCAGATGCTATGTCCTTACTAATTTTTTGTCTAATTGAACAGCCAAAAGCCAAGAGTCTTTTCTCATTTTCCTATTAAAGAAATTAAAAGTTTCTCCTTAGTGGTCCATTGCCTTTTTCCTTTATATACTTTAAAGTAATTTTATTAAGTGCTTACATTTTTAATATTGTGATATTTTTATTCCCAAATCGTCTACTTTCTGTTTGTTTGCTAATCAATATCCCATGATTCAGGAGGATTTTTTTCAGGGGTTTGTTATTCACATCATCATTTTAGAATTATTTACAGTTAAAATTGAGAGAACTGATTGTTTTCAATTCTTTATATGTTCTAGATACAAGTCCCTTCTCTGAGGGACAACTGGATAACATTTTTTTTCCCATTTTGCGGATTGACCTTCCCTTCTGTTGGTGATTTATTTCACTGTACAGAAGTTTTTTAATAGGATGAGATTCTACTTATTGATTCGTTGTACTGTTTCCTGTGCAATTTGGGTTTTGTTCATCAAATCCTTGTCTATACCTATGTATTCAAGAGTTCTTCCTATTCACTCTTTAGTGTTTCTGTTTTAATATTTGAATATTTGATCCATTTTGATTTTAGTTTAGCGCATGGTGATAGACATGGGTCTACCTTTAGAGTGGTACTGGAAAGTTGGTTTTTCCAGAATCATTTATTAAAGAGGCTATCACTCTTCCAGTTAAGATGTTTAGCTCCTTTTTTTTTTTTATCGGTACTAGGGATCGAACTCATGACTGCCTGCTTGCAAGGCAGGTGCTTATGCTGCTGAGCTAAATCCCCAGCCCGATGTTTAGCTCCTTTGTGAAATAAAAAGTGGCTGAGTCTATTTGGAGTTATTTCTACATCTTCCAGTCTGTTTCACTTATCCTCAAATTTGGGCATCTGAGATGAATTCATACTTCTCTGATGAAGAAATACAAATATCAAATACATATATGAAAAAAAAGTTCAACATCGTCACTGTTCATTTCAGAGATGAAGATTAAAACAATGTTGAAATTCCATCTTACTCCAGAAAGAATGGCTATCATCGAGAATAAACCAATAACAAATACTAGAGGTGCTTTGGGGCTAAAGGAACTCTTCTTTGCTGTTGGTGGGACTGCAGACTGGTGAAATCAGTGTGGAAATAAGTGTGGTGTTTCTTAAAAACACCAGGACTAGAGGTCCCAGTTGATCCAGCTATACTACACTCTTCTGGATATCTTCCCAAAAGAACTAAAAACATCATACCGCAGTGATATATGTGTACCTATGTTTATAGATGTGCAGTTTGTAATATCCAAATCTTGGAAACAACTCAAATGTCCATCAATGAATGAATGAATAAAGAATATATGATTTTTTTATATAATGGAGTACTACTCAGTCATAAAGAAAGATAAACTTGATACATTTCTTAATATTTGAATATAATTTGAGAACATAATCTCAAGTGAAATAAATCAGACTCAAAGGGATAAACATCACATTATCTCCCTGTTATGAGAAAATGAAAGAGTAAATGGGGACCAAAACATACACTGGATGTTGTGAAATGGGAAGAAATTGTTCAAAAGGAAAGAGGAAGTAGGGAAGGAGAAAGGGGAAAGGAAGGAAGAGAAAAGGGAAAAAAGATAATGGAAAAGGATAAACTGGAAACAAAACTTTGTAATAGGGAAAAGAAGGACACTGGCAGGGAGGAGAGGGGATGGGGAAAAAAGAGGAATCAAAGCATATCATATACATGTACAGATTACCTATGGTGAATTTAATCACTGTGTGTATCTAAAATGTATCAGTAAACTTAATTGAAAAAATATTGAGTAAGAAAGCTTGGTTGTAAATCAGACATACACAGGTATAACTATGAACTTTTGATACTATGCTGTATGTATGTTTTTATTACAATGATTAGTGCATAGTTATTAAACAAATTAATGTATCTTAGCATGGCTTTTCCATGTGTGCTTATACAAGTGTAGTGTGCACTGATTATACCAACTTCCCTACTTCCCTCCTTTACCCTCTCTTTCTTGCCTCAGTCTTTCCTTTCTTCTCTTCCCATTTCCCATTAGACTTCATACTTTTATGTTATCTTTCTTTTTTCTAGATTGAACACGTGAGAAAAACTGAGATTGGCTTATTTCTTTTAACATGATGATCTCCACTTCCATCATTTTTCCTGAAAATGACATGATTTTGTTTTTCCTTATGACTGTAAATAGTTCATTGTGTATATATGTCATATTCTCTTTATCCATTCGTCCATTTTCAGGCACCTAGATTATTCCATTATTAACTATTTTGAACAGAGTCATGGTAAACAAGAATGCACTAGTCAACTAGGTTTGTTGACTTTGATCACTTCTGGGCATACCAAGAGGATATATTTCTGAATAATATAGTAGTCTATGGTTAGCTTTTATTCATTTCTAATGAATATGATTCAGCACTCAGGTGAATAGGTGACAAAAGAATTCTTCAGGTCAAATATGCTTTCCCTAATTTCTTGGTAGAAATAGACTCCATAGGTAAATCTTCTCAAAGTTGGGCATTTGAAGGAAACAGGAATAGAGATCATTGCTGGAAAGTAGTTATTAGAGTTATCCCTTAGTATCTGCTGAAGTCTGGGTCTAGGGCTTACCTCCTTCCCACAGGATGTTGAGACCTGAAGGTTCTCAAATTTCTTATTCTTCAAATAATATCTAGATTACTTTTAATACTGAATATGACACTAAAGATTTCCATACTATATTACTTAGGTAATAGTGGCAAGAAAAGTTGGTATATGTTCAGTACAGGAATGATTTAAAAATTTGATTAGTATATATTTGCAATGCATAATATTTACATTTGGGGAATTGTTCTATAGGTCATATCTTGATCATTTTTTAAAAGTTTTGTAATATTTTCCATCTGTGTTTGACTGAATCTGAAACGTGTAGATAGAGGAGCCAACTGTATAATACTTTCCAGACTTCAGGGTGTAGAAGTATCTGGTAAGCCAATCCTCTGGTTACATTCTGAGTTTCTGATTTAGTGGTTGTGAACTGGAGTTGAAAACATGCATCTCTTAGAAGCTTTCAGGAGACATTGGCTGTATCTGGATGACCACGTTTTCAATGCTATTGGTTATGTTAATCTATTTTCAGCACAAATATTGCCATTCTGAGATGTGCTCAATTTACTCTGGAAGTCCCCTGGACCAACTTGTCTAATTTCAGGTACAGATTAGTGTTGCCTCACAAAATTCAAGACACTTCATTAAATTAAATTTCAGTAATATACAGTAAAAAAATTACTTGTTATTTATCTAAATCCAGTTGTACTATATTTTTATTCACTAAACCTAATGACTCCAGGAGTCATTGTTGAGCCCAATGGTTACAAATCTTTGATGAGAATCAAAATCTTTTATAAGGCCAAAACACAGACTGAAACATCTAATACTGTTAGTCTCTGATTCAGTTTGTCTTTGATGGGTCTCTACAGTTTGAATTTCTTACAATTTTCCAAATGATGCTGATGATGCTGATGCTGCTGGTCTGCTCCCAAATTCTGAGAATGATTAGCTTGTCCCAAAGCAATGTTTGATGATCAGCAAGAGAAATCTTATTTCTGTCTTCCATTAAGACTAGAGATTATTCAGTTTTTTGTGTCTTCTATATATCTCAATACATCTTTTGGGATAGATAGCCAGAAGTTGTGCTACTTCAGTGTCTTGCTAGGAACTGGAACCATATCTACAGTGCTTTTATTATAACCTACCTTGAGAAAAATGGATTCCTGCTGACCAGCACCAAGATCTTCTAAAAAGCATACATATTACTTTATGTAAGTCAATCAGTAATAACCACATCATAGGAATAGCATAATTAAGAGGCATATTTAAATGCCTGGAATTGGTGTGTGGTGTGTGTTAGCAGTTTTGGGTGGGTGTCCGCCCTTCAGTTTTCCTTTCTTCTGTGTCCTGCTGTATGTCCAGAAATTTGTCTTTATGTGGTAAGTGTCATTTGATCTCTCTGGCTTCTGGCTTGTTTCAGGCAGGAAGAAAGAAAAGAATAAAGGAAAAGAAAAGAAAAAAGAAAAGAAAAAAAGGAAAAGGAAGAGAAAGAGTGAAAGGGAAGGAGGAGAGGTCACAAGGATAGATACTTGAGCTGCGTCTTTATGTTTTTCCTTCTGGCCACTTGGTTAAAAGTGACATCACTTGCTAATGTTGCCCTCCTGACACCACAGTTCTGCTACCAGATTCTGGTGACCTTACTCACCTTCTCTCTCTTTGGGTTTACAGGCAGTAACTACATTGATGATTCTTGTCCCATGATAGTCTATTCTTAGTGGCCTGGTAGAAGGATCTGGTGGAGGAATGCTGTTCATGTCATGGTGGCCCAGAAGCAGAGAGGGAAGAGGTCAGCCAGGAAGACAAATATATCTTTACAGGTCATGTTGCCAGGGACGCCAGGCTTTGCCCAATCTCCACCTCCAGACAGCAACTTCAAAAACTAGTTTAAATTTTACAGTAAGTCTCCAAGATTGGTGAGTTCATAGCTGTCAAAAAATCATACTTGGAAAATAACTATACACTCTGATAATTAGCCCATGAAGGACCCTTGACCTTACTTTATCTGCTTACAGAATGAATTCCTCTAGATGGCTGTGAAGGAGGATAACTGTGCTTCAGTGAAGCCTGTGCAGGTAGTTTGGAGCTGCAGTTCATCAAGCATGCAAACTGAAATTCTTTGTTATCCAGAATGCAAGTGGAAGACAAGGAAAGGAATATGCAAAAATTTGACTGTGTCAGAATTTCTATTATTTCAATTTGGCTTAGTAAAGCCAATAATCTTTTATATTATCTCCATTTATTTAAAAATTCCTATTTATCATAACTTATACATGTTTTGATAGAGTTAATAATGACAACTAATCATACTAATTTTACAAAGTATTATAGTTTTTAGAAATTATATATTAGAAAGCTATACTAGACTCAACTAATTCCCATTTTAGAAGTACTTATACCTGCTTATTTTATCATGCCTCAAGTCCTCTGGAGTGTGCGCTGAATGTTTAGACAAAAAATCAACAAGAAATAATAACTATATTCCAGTACTATAGCCTCCAGAATTCAATGAATACTCCTAAGATACAAAATATGATCCTAGAGAAAGAGAGGTGCTGGAAGAAAATACTAGAAATTCATTTATTTCCATTTATTTATAATGTCATCATTTATAATTTTTTTATTTTTGGTTTTATTTCATAACATCCAAAATGTTGGTAGCAAATGATAGCAATAACATTACTGTATATATTAATATATCTATACATAGTAGGTGTATACTCTCACATTTTTTATTTAACACAATATACACTGAAATAATTTCAGAGATGATGGCTCTAAAGCATTGCTTCTCTAACTACGATCTGCCAACCCACCAGCTCCAGTATCTCCTGAGAGAATGTTTGAAATGTAGACTCTCAGGCCTAAATCAGGACTTACAGTATCAGATTCTGCCTTTTAAAACCGGTCTTTAATAGCTTCCTTTGCCCAGTAAAATTTGAAAATCTCAGAAATCTGACAGCTTATATCCCTTCAAATTAAACTGCAGAGATCTTTTAAGAGAAAGAATGTATTGAAACTCTTTATTACTCTATTAAGAGAGTGGAAGTGTTTCTTTTTCCTCTCCTAATTTTTAGATTGGAACTGCCAAATGCAAAGGGTGATCTGTCTTCCCAGCACAAGGGACTTATCCCTCATATTTTTGTTTTCTTTACATTATTATTGTTTTTATTTTAGGTTAAATTATTCCTTTAAAATAAGATTCCCTGTGGACAAACACTTTTACTCAAGAATATTTTCCTGTGGTGAACACAGGGAGACATCTACTTGATTTCTTGAGATCTGCTTTGACTCCTGTCGCCAACATCAGAAGAGCTTTCTTTTATTCTTTCCTCCTATGTGCTCTCTGTAACATAACTAGCTACCTTTCTAAAATTAAACCTTAAAATTATTCCTTTGTTTGAAGTTTACTGAAACAATTGCCCAGTATAATTTGAAAAGCTCAGAGTCATGTTTTTCAATTATCTTGCCATTAAACATTATTGATCTGAATTACTCATCTATCTTACTTTTATATTTTTATATTAATACTGTGAAATATATGCATGAATGAAAATATTATGCCATAATTAGTATGTTACTAAACTGTTTAATAATTTATCATGTAAAAATCATGTGAATAGTGTTAGATGAGTAGTGTTTTAATATATTCTACTAATCATGCTGAATTTATATTATTATTAACTGAGAGCTTATCACAAAGTTTATTCCTTGGACAAAGTTCATCTTAATAATAATAGATGTCCAATCATTTTTTTGGATTATTTCACTTGTCAGAACTGATTGCACTGTCATTATTTCTTATTTCAGTGCTTGGCTGATGAGGAGCTACCAGAAAGTTTAAAACAAAGTGTCAGCTTTGCTATTTTTGAGCTCCTCACTTTTGTTTGCATGACCAGTATCATCTTCAGTCTGTATCGCTTGGAGAAAAAAAAAACCTTCAAAGACCATTCGTCTATTTTATGATAGTTTAATTAAAATCAAACAGTCTAATACACAAATCCATTCATGCTGGCCCATAGAAACTGCTGTGCAGTGCAGTGTGCTAAAAGTGAACAGAGGAGGAGGCAGAGCAGAGCCACCTGCCCCTTTCCTGGACCCCTGGGGTCTCATCACAGTGATCTCTCACAACCAGTGACACTTGGAACCAGGTTTCCCATGAACCAAATGACAAGTCCAGTGACAGACTGTGTGGTAATATCAGGAAAGCTCATGTTCATATTTATTTTTTTGCTTAACATTGTAAGTAGAAATTCTAATAATTCCGTCTGCCTCTCCATCAGTTGTTGTGTACCCTGAAAAGACTACTGGCCTTGACAATAAAATCCAAGTTCTTCTGCCATGTGTATTAGATTAGACCACTCAGGCTTACATAAACTTTCTCGACTAGAAAAAGATTCATTCACTTCCTCAACCACAAATCTTTATTTAGTGTTTTCCAATTTGCTTAATAGTAACACTGCAATGATACATTTTTATTTTTGTCAAAGGAACCTAAAGTTATTTTATTGATCTCAAGAACCTTGAAATAATATTAAATAATATTCTTAATTCAAGCATTAGTCATACATTTATTTGCACATTATCATGTTACAGAGCAGGAAAGAGGTCCTCAGTAGGGTGAATCACTGAGAATTCAGTAATCATTTACCTATTTATTACTATTTAACAACCTATAAACTCTTCCCAGAGTTATAAAGTTTTGAAGGTTTATGGGTTTCTTCCTTCTATAATATCAATTGCTTACGTACTTACTTTTCTTCATTATTTCTAATAAAAAATAATTTGTGATCTGCAGAAACATAATTTCACTGGATATGAGATCATGCACAATCCCACCATCAAGGATGTCCTCTCCATCCTTCTGTCAGATGTGATTGCAATTTCTCTGATAAACGAGTGGTAAGTGAACAAAATTCTGAATTACAGACAGGCTAATTCTTAGTCTTCCTTTGGAAGGAAACTGAATTAAGACAGAGATTGCTAATAACTCTGGACCATCTGTGAGTTTGGCTTAGAGCTCTGTGGTTGAAGAAGGAAATCCTATCCTGCAAACTGAAGGGCTCTACTTTTGAATAGGCACAAGCATGAAGCCTTAATCCAGCTCTCCTTGGAATTGAACGTGTGGTTTCCTGAAGCCTGCAGAAGACATGCCTCATATATAAATTCCTAAACTAGACCCTTAGGCATAGTTCTTTGGCTAAGTATTCCTACAGTGCTGTGCTGAAGACAGTACTGTTACTAATCTGTCTTTTGGAGGAGTTTCTCTGACTGAAACAAACTTTTTATTTCATGTTTACTCTTTTACTCTCTCTTTCTCTCTCTCTCTCTCTCTCTCTCTCTCTCTCTCTCTCTCTCTCTTTGTCTCTCTCCCCATCCATCTCTTCTTTTTTACCTACTTACCTTGCTCTTTTCTCTTATTTTCCCCCTCACCTTTTCCTCTTTGTTTCTTCTTCTCCTCTTTCTTTTTAATTAAAAGAAAAAGCCTTCATCTAGGTATCCACCCAACACACACATATGCACACATCATTTTTTGTCCTTTAGCTTCTACATTGCATCAGTCACAAACTATGAAAACAACTTCAATACTTTCATAATTGGGGCAGGGATATAGCTCAGTGGCACAACACCAGCCTGGCAAGTATGAGGTCTTGAGTTCCATCCCAGTATCAAAAAACCAAACAACAACAACAAAATTAATGATTGGCAATTAATAAATTATTCTGTAGATAAATGACCTGAAATTTAGATCAAATACAAGTCAGTTTTATGTTCTTCAGAATACATCTCCACTTCTGTAACTGCAATGGGTATTGAATAATATTTAGTGAGAGCATTCTGAATGGCAGCCCAGTAGTAAGCACTGGAGATGTCAACAGCTCAAATCATCCCTGCCTTCTGAGAAGCTCGCAGACTAATTAGTCAAATCTGTGAGTAAATAAACTTACTACAATGTTTTTCTGGAACAATATTCATTCATCTTTTTAAAATTTCTTTTTGGCTTTCTAGCACTTCATAGTTGCTTTCCATTTTATTGTCATATGATTTTCTTTCTTCCTTTCTTTTTCTTTCCTTTCTTTCAAGTTAAATTTGTTGGTACAATTTACATATTCACAATGATCAAATTCATTGTAGGGAATTTGTACTTGTGCAAGATATTCCTTGATTCTTCTTTTTTTCTCCCCTTTCCCTCCTCTCCATTCAAAGAAAAAGCTTTCATTTAGGTATCCACCCAACACACACATCCCTTCTTTTTCCTTCCTTTCTTTCTTTCCTTTTTCCCTTCCTTCTTTTCCCCTTCCTTCTTCCCTAGTTCATTTCCTTTGGTCCTTTGAAAATCTTTAAAATTATTCCCTTGTTGTCTCTATCCACACTTACCATCAGAACAGTTTCTGTTAGAAGACTCTTTTACTTCTGTTTCTCTGTATATATTTTTCTTTCTTTTTCTTTTCTTCTCTCTCTTTTTTAAACCAGACATCTGAATGTTATAACATGATAACATGGTTACTCTGAAAATCAGCTTATTCTCTGCCCCTAGATTTTGATGTTTTTAGTTTTTGTCTTTTGATCATTGTAGGGTGTCCCTGTGCCACACATCAGCCTGAGGTATACACTTTTCAAAACTTTTCTGATCTTTCACTTGTGCCTAATTTTGGACATGCACAGTGATTTTTACATTCGTTTGTACGTGCAATTGCTTTTCACTAACCTGGATTTCAATGTCTGGATCAGTCAGGGATGTGAGTTGTCCCTTTCAATGTCCTGCAAGTCACATCAGCCAGAAGGAGATGGATTTGCAACACTGGGGGAGGAAAATTGAAACCATGATGGCCACCATATCTTTGTCTGCACTTCTGTCATCAGAAATAGTAACTGGTGTTGGTGTATGGATCCCCAGTACTTGCAAAACAGGATCCCTTTCACCATCCCATCTCCTGAAGGCTTTGCACAGCTCCAAGGACACAGATACAACTGCCTGTTTGGTGAAAAGGGGAAAAGGACCTTCTGCTATGCTAAGAGCCAGCAGGGACTAATGTTAAGCATAATTTACTATCAGTGCTTTCCTGTGGAAAATTCAAACCTTCACCAAACTGCAGAGTTCTAGTTGCCTCAAAGATTTTGCCACTGCAATCATTCTCAATGTGGGAAGGCAGATGCCTGCTGCTTCCCAGAATCTTCTTTCATGTGTAACTTCTGTAGCCCTCAAAGTTTTGCATAATCTTAGCCAAACATCTGCCTTTGGGGACCTGTTGATGCTGTCAAACACCATTCCATCATTGTGTGAGTTTCCTATCTTCCTAACTTCCTTTATCTCCCAGATCTGTTAAAATGGCAGTGATAGGTTAAAATTTACTGCCTTTAGTTTTATACCAAATTTTACACCTTGTTGACTTCCACAAGAAAAGTAAGTAAGCCCACTAATAGCATATTTGGTTTTGCAGATTTACTGCAGATATCTGTTTCATAGAAGATTGTGGTGAAAGAGAGTGAATGCCTCTCAGAATATGTGCTGATCATTATTGGGTTTTCCTGCTCAACTTCCCTCCCCTAGATGGCCTCTTTAAGTTCTCCTTTCTTTTGTAAGTCCATTATTTCAATTTGTGACCTACCTCACAGACAGAGCCACTTCAAAAAGGCAATCTGGATCCCTGAATGTGTTTATTGGTTTTCTATTTCCATTGCAAAGAATTATCACAAATTTAGAGGCTTACACAGCAGAAATACAGTATTTTATTCTTCTGCACATTGTATGTTAGACACAGTTTTGGGGAGGTAGCTAAAATCAATGTATTGGCAGCCAACATTCTGTAGTTACCAGTTGAAAATTCATTTTCCTGCTATTTTCAGTTTATCATGTTTATTATAGATAGAGAACATTTTAAATGTACTTTTTTGTCCATTTATTAGTTGATGAGCATTTGGGTAGTTTCCATATTTAGTTATTACAAATTGTACCACTATAAACTTGGGTGCACATATACTGCTGTGGTATGATGATTTCAGTTCTTTGGGGAAAATACTAAGAACAAGAATAACTGGGTCAAATGGGATCTCTACTCCCAAATTTTTGAGGAATTTCTACACTGATTTGCAAAGTGGTTGCAGCAGTCTACAATCACACCAGCATTGGAGAAGTGTTTGTTTTTCCACACAGCCCCACCTACATTTATTATTGATTGATATTTTGGTAATAGCTGTTCTATCTAGAGTGAGATGGAGTCTCAACATTGTTTGAATTTACATCTTTTGAATGATCAGTGGTGTTGAACATTGAAATTATAAAGATCAGAGCAGAAATTAATGCAACTGAAACTAAGAAAACAATTTAAAAAATCAATGAATCGAAGAGTTGGTCTTTGAAATATTAAATAAAATTAATAAGCCATTAGCCAATCTCATCAAAAATGAAAGAAAAGATTCAAATTCATGCAATTAAGAATGAAAAGGGTAAAATCATTAAGGATCCTAGGGCAGTTCATAAGATTATCAATACCTATTTCGAGAATCTTTAACACGATGGAAAACAGAAAAATGGACATATTACTACATGTCTGCAAATTTCCAAAAGTGAATCAAGAAGATACAAAAATTCTAAATTAACCCAACATCAGTTAATGAAATAGAAAATGTAGTTAAAAACTTAGCAACAAAGAAAAGCCCAGGTCCTGATGGATTCTGTTTTTCACATTTAAGCGCCCTTTGATTTCATTGAATCTATCCAAGTAATCCAAGGTAACTTCCCTATTTGAAAGTAACCTTATTATGAGGAAATTTAACTTAGACAGCCACAGCCACAGAAGGCCCAGAGGGAGTAAGTGTCTGAGATCCTCTCCAGCTCGTGCTGCTGAGCTGGCTTGCGCCCCTCTGGCCTCCTCAAGGTCATCATAGAAGTGAGGAGAAAGGTGCCAAGCAGAGACCACAGATCCTGCCCCGGCTCCTGGTTCTGGGCATGCTTGCCCACTATTCCCCCTCAACAACCACCGCCCTGCACAGAATCATTGAACTGAGGTGGATTGATCGCACTGGTTCAGTAGGAGATTGGGTGGCACCTCACCAAACAGAACACCCCGGTAGGTTTTGGTCACTATGTACCCAACAACTGGGTGGGCATCAACCACAGAGTAGGACCCAAGGATGTACACTGCTGACAGTTAGTGACTATTGGGACTAAATAACCAGATATTGGCCCAGATTTTGATAGTTAGTGACTATTGGGAATAAAAAACCAGATACTGGATCAGAAGGTGGAAATGACAAAGCGAAAAACCAAACTTCATTCTCAAACATCTAGTCCATCAGGTACAAGAACAGACGACAGAGAAATGGAGGACTTTAACAGTTATACACTAGAAATTTCTGAAAAGATAGCAAATGAAGTAAGAAACAAATCCGTGAGGCTATAGTGGAAATCAAATTAGAAGTAATGAGTTATGTAAAGACAGAAGTAACAAACTTAGTAAAAGATTTGTTAAACATAGCCAGGGAAGAAATAGATAAAAAAGTACAGCAGCATGGGAAATTGATTGAAACCTAGAATGAACAAAGTAGAAAACAAGCACAATACATGAAACAGTTGCAAAGACATATCCAAGAAACAAAAAACTCTATTGAAAGCTGTCAAAACTGTTTAAATGAAGCTGAGGATAGAATTTCAGACCCTGAGGATAGGATCACAGTTAGCAACCAGGAAAAGATAGAACTTATAAAAACAACAAGGCAGCATGAAATGACAATCCAACAGCTTCAAGATGATGCCAAGAGAAACAATGTAAGATTTATAGGCATCAGCGAGGAGGCAGGAGACAATGCAAAGAACTTGAAGCTATTCACAGAAATAATTATGGAAAATTTCCTAAACATGGGGAAAAAATCTGACATACAAATAAGTGAGGCATATAGAATGACAAACAGTCACAACCAACAAAAATCTACACCCAGACATATAATAATTAAGATTTCAGACATATAACATAAAAACAGAATATTAAGACCTGTTAGAGAAAAGACACAAATCACCTATCAAAGAAAGCCTCTTAAAATCACAGCAGAATTCTCAACACAAACCTTCAGGTTAACATGAGCTTGGAGTGAAGTATTTCAAGTCCTAAAAGAAAACAACTTTCAACCCAGACTGATGTACCTGCAATACTGCCTTTCAAATTTAATGGAGAAACAAGATACTTCCATGACAAAGAACAACTGAAGAAATTCATATCTACCAAACCAACTCTAGAAAGAGTATTGAAAGACATACTAGAAAGGGATAAAAGTGACCACAATCTCCAGAGCAACAACAGAAAGAAACCACCAGCCTGGAAAAGAAATTAAACAAGGGAGGAAAGCAGGGAACCAAGCACAGGAACATAATATGGTAAAGTAAAGTCAAGTCAATACATATCAGTAATAATGATAAATGTAAATGGGCTTAATTCACTGGTCAAAAGAAGAAGGTTGACAGAATGGATCAAGAAACTGGCCCCACAATATGCTATATCCAAGAAACACATCTGACTCAAAAAGAAACTCATAGACTATAAGTTAAAGGATGGAAAAGGGTATTCCATGCAATAGGAACCCAGAAAAAAGCAGGTGTAGCTATTCGTTTTCAGACAAAGTGAAATTCAAATCTAAAAGGATTAAAAGAGATAAAGAAGGCCACTACATACTTGTAAGTGGAAAACTACAAGAGGAAGAACTAACAATTATAAATATATATGTACCAAATGCAGGAGCACTGAACTATATAAGACAAATACTAATGGACATGAAAAACCAAATACACAAGAACACAATTGTAATAGGAGACCTTAACACTGCACTGTCACAAAGAGATAGATCAACTAGACAAAAAGCAAAGAAATAACAGAACTGAATCACATCTGTGAATGAATGGACTTAGTGGATGTTTACACAGTGTTCCACCCAACCACATCTGAATATACATTCTTTTCAGCTGCACATGGGACATTCTCTAAAATAGACCATATATTAACTCATAAAGCATTCATAAGTAAATGCAAAGGGAGTGAAACTATCCCATGCATAACATATGATCATAGTGCACTAAAATTGCAAATCAATGGCAAAAAACCCCTGCAAAACCTGCATAAATACATGGAAGTTAAATAACAACCTTCTGAACAACCATGAGTTACAGATGAAATTAAAGAAGAAATAAAACAATACCTAAAATATAATGAAAATGCAGTCACATCATAGTGTAACCTATGGGACACAATGAAAGCAGTCCTAAGAGAAAAATATATAGCAATAAATAGTCACATAAAGAAAATGCAATGAGCACAAATAAATAACCTAATGCTACATCTCAAGCTCCTAGAAAAGAAGAGCAAGTCAAACCCAAAGCTCATAGAAGAGAGGAAATTGTTAAGATTAGAGCACAAATTAGTGCAATTGAAACAAAAAAAATATAAAGAATTAATGAATCAAAGAGATGGTTTTTTGAGAGGATAAACAAAATTGATAAACCTCTAGCCAGCCTTATCAAGAAAAAGAAAGAAAAATCCCAAATCCATGCAATAAGGAATGAAAACAGGGAAATTTCTACAGATCCCATGGAAATTCAAAAGAGCATGAAAACCTACTTTGAAAATCTCTACTCACATATCATGGAAAACACAGAGGAAATAGACAGATTTCTAGAAAACATATGAACTACCAAAGCTCAATCAAGAAGGTATAACAGGGCCGAGGATTTAGCTCAGTGGCTTAAGCGCCTGCCTGGCAAGCGCGAGGTCATGAGTTCGATCCCCGGTACCAAAAAAAAAAAAAAAAAAAAGAGAGTATAACAATTTTGAATAACCCAATATCAGCTATTGAAATTAAAAGGTTATTAAAAACTTACCAACAAAGAAAAGCTCAGGTCCTTTTGGATTCACTGCTGAATTCTATAAGAAATTTAGAGAAGATGAAATACCAACACTCCTTAAACTCTTCAATGAAATTGAAAGAGAAGCAGTCCTCCCTAAGTCACTCTTGGAGGCAAGTATTTTCCTGATACCAAAACCAGAGAAAGACCTAACCAAAAAGGATAAATGCAGACCAATCTCACTAAAGAACATTGATGCAAAGATTCTCAATCATATATTGGCAAATAGAATGCAGCAAATCATCAAGAAGATTATACACCATGATCAAGTGGGATTTATTCCAGGAATGCAAGGATGGTTTAACATATGGAAGTCAATAAATGTAATACACATCAACAGAGCCAAAAATAAAAATCACATGATCATTTCAATAGACACAGAAAGAGCTTTTGATAAAGTTCAACACCCATTCATGATAAAAACCCTACAGAAACATGGAATAGATGGTATGTACCTCAATCTCACAAAGGCCATTTATGACAATCTTACAGCCAACATTACACTAATTGGACAAAAACTGAAAGCCTTCAAACTAAAATCAGGAACAAGACAAGGATGTCCACTATCACCACTCTTATTGAATATAGTTCTAGAAATATTAGCCAGAGCAGTCAGACAAGAAAGAGAAATAAAAGGAATAAAGATAGGAAAATAAGAAGTTAAATTATCATTATTTGTATATGACATGATCCTCTACATAGAAGACCCCAAAAATTCCATTAAAAGACTACTAGAGGTAATAAACCAATTCAGTAGTGTAACTGGATACAAAATCAACAATCAAAAATCAATAGCATTCCTGTACACAAACAACTCACTGAGAGAGAAATTATGGAAATATCACCTTTCACAATAGCATCTAAAAAATAAGATACTTAGGAATCAACCCAACCAAGAATGTAAAAGATCTATATGCGGAAAATTATACAACCCTAAAAAAGAAGATTGAAGTGGATATTAGAAAATGGAAGGATATTCATGGTTCTTGGTTAGGAAGAACCAACATTGTGAAAATGGCCATACTCCCAAAACTGTTATACAGATTCAATGGAATCCCAATCAAAATACCATCAACATACCTTACAGATCTAGAAAAAAATTCCTAAAATTCATTTGGAATCAGAAGAAACCTAGAATATCAAAGGCGATTCTGAGCAACAAAGGCAAGGCAGGAGGCATCTCAATCTCTTATTTGAAACTCCGCTTCAAAGCTACACTGACAAAATCTGCATGGTACTGGCAAAGAGATAGACCTCAGGATCAATGAAACAGATTAGAAGATGCAAACACTACTACAAAGACACTCAGCTACCTTATTTGACAAAGGGGCTAAACATGTTCACTGGGAAAAAGATAACCTCTTTACTAAATGGTGTTGGAAAAATTGGCTTTCCACCTGCCGAAGATTGAAAATACACCCCTGCCTATCTCCATACACTAAATTAAAGTCAAAATGGATCAAGGATCGAAATATTAAAACAGAAACACTAAATCTCCTGGAAGACAAAGTACGTAAAAACATTGGAGACACAGGAGTAGGGAGAGAATTCATGAATAAAATGCAAACTGCATGGGAAATACTTCAAAGACTCAAAAACTGGTATCTCATATTACTAAAATGTTTTTGCACTTCAAAAGAATTCTCCAACAAAGTGAAAAGAAAACCCACAGAATGGGAAAGAATCTTAGCCAACAATTCCTCAGACAAAGGACTTATATCCAAAACATATAAAGAACTGAAAAACACCACGCCCCCAAATTCAGGGACCCTTTCCAAAAATGGGAATTGGAGATGAACACACATTTCTCAGATGAAGATATACAAATGGCAAATAAATACATGAAGAAATGCTCACCATCACTGATCATTCAAGAAATGCAAATTAAAACAGCATTGAGATTTCATCTCACCTCAGAAAGAATAGATGCCATCAAGAAAACAACTGATAACAAATGTTGGTGAGGTTGCGGGGAAAAAGGAACACTCCTCCACTGTTGGTGGGAGTGCAGACTGGTGCAACCACTGTGGAAATCAGTATGGAGATTCCTCAAAAAACTAGAATTGGAAATTCCATTCAATCCAGCTTTTCCCATCCTGGCTATTTTCCCAGAAATATTGAAAACATCAGGTCACAGAGATATATGTGCTCTGATGTTCATAGCAACACAATTTGTGATAGCTAAATCTTGGAAACAAATAAAATGCCATCAACTGCAGAGTGGATGAAAAAATGTGGTATTTTTATACAATGGAATACCACTCAGCCATAAAAAAATGATGATCTTGAGGCCTTTATATGTAAATGGAGCCAACTTGAAAATATCCTCATTAGTGAAATAAACAGGACTCACATGAGTAAATATCACATTATCTCTCTAGTGTAAAAAAATAACAAAAACTGACCCAATACTGGAATCTGAAGAGTGTGAAATATATTGCAAAAGTGAAAGGGAAGGAAAGTGCTCTAAAGTGTATAATGAAATGTATAGCGTGTTAGATAGTTGACCATATTACTGAATTTCTGCTGGAACATTGAACAGAAGGATTTGCACTGTCCATGTTTGAGTGTCTAGTCACTCTTTATGCTTTGATTTTGTAAGTTTGGCAGCTATTTTTTGAGACGACAACAAGTGACGTATCAACTAGTGATTCTACAATGAGAATTTTTTTTCCTTTGAATGGCTTGAGCTCTGTATTGTTCTACCCTTTTCTGCTTTTCTATTCTCTTTAATTTTGTTTCACTTCTTTGAAAAAAGAAAAAGAAAAAGAAAAATATGCAGTATATCAACCATTGTTAAATTTCTTTATTCTGTTGTGAAAACCTATATTCACATTGTTTTGAGTTTGTTGTTGTTATTTATGCCTTTTGCTTTTTGTTCTTTTCTGACTTTTCTCTTTTTTAAATAAAAAATAACAAATTTAACTTCTATGAAACCTTATTTCCATATCATTATGTAACAATATATTCATGATTTCCAGATATTAGTAAAATGACAATTTTGAGGCATGAAGGCCTACCTCATCATTATTTTTATTAAATTCGTGTGATCTAATTGTGTAATAATTTCTCGTGCCTTGGAATTTTAAATCTTCTTGGAGGGGCAACTTCTGTTCTATAAACAAATAAACTGTTCTGAGCCCTATTCCAATATGTGAGTTTCATTCCATTCTCAGGAGATCTGAAAATTCGTTAGAGACTTAGTCTCTCTCACTTTCCCATCACACTTAGTTTTTCTCTCTCCATCTCATATAGACCATCTTTTCCCATTCTGCCAAGCTCTAGTACTCTAATGTGACAATGACTGACCCACCGTGATGTGTGATTTTTGTTTGGTTTGGTTTTGCTTGTTGTATTTTTTCACCCACACAAGCATCACTACCTAAACATTAGTTGTAAAAAAGCATAACTTATATTACAACAGGAGATGACTGATGCAGTAGATGCTATGGTGCTCTTTGGATCCTTTCTTAGAAAGGAAGGACCACTCTTCGGTGATGAGAGGAATCCTACAGAATGGCAGCCATGATGGTCTCAGTTAAACAGCGTTCATTGACTCAGGAAGCAAATTTCATTGGGTGACTGATAATACTGGGGTATGTAGGGCTGCCACATTCATCCCAATTTGGGACAACTTCCAGGGTCCTTTCAAGCTCCAGAATTTCCTGTGTGTTGGCTGGAACATTTACTGAGATTACAGCACTGTTCACCTTTTCCTTATATCCAATTTTCTTTTTCTCCTCCATCCCATAGGTGTTATTCTGTAATCGCTCTGTACATGGATGCCTGTCTCAGAGACTGTATTTACAGGAACCCAAATTGTAACAGCTGAACTGTATTTGAACAAATTTCTTAAAGCCAATAATTTGGGGTGTGAAACATCACAGAAAATCTCCAGGTCCTCACTTACACATACTTTTTTTCCCTTGATCATATTTGAAGGTTTCCAAAATTTTATATCCTTACTTGGGTGGAAAGATTCAAATATTCTGTTTCCTTTTTTATGATTTTTAAACAAATTTTAAGTTGATTTATGTTAGAGTTTCAAAACTAACACAAGATTCTTGTACATCATTTACTAATATTTCCCTAACAAAGCATCTTATATAACCATTGTACTATAATCAAAATTAACAAATTGATTGACTTTATCCATCTTACAAATTTTTTCACTAGTGTTCTTTTTTCTTTACAGGATCCCACATTGCATTTATCTGGCATGTTTCATTACTCTCCAAAAAGCTCTGAAAATTTCACTACATTTTCCCATCTGATGTGTCCCTAGAGAGTACTACTTAGGTGTTTTGTAGGCTGTTCCTCAATTTGGGTTTGTCTGAATTTTTATCATGGCTAAGTTAAGGCTATAGAGGATTGAGAAGAATATCAGCAAGGGGACGTGACTTTCACACCATGTTCTATCCAGGGCACATGAATCAATATGTCTTAGTAGTAGTGACATGATTGATTTCTTACTTAATATGGTTTCTGCCAGGTTTCTGCACTATGAAGTTATTATACTTCCCTTTGCAATTGATAAATGCTTGAGGAACATAGCTTGATTTATTACTGCCATGTTTTGCATTTATTATTTGGAATTACTTTGTAAGGGAGATCTGCCCATTTTCCCACTTATTTATTTATTGTATCATTTACTATATATTATGGATTTGTGGAGGGTTATCTAATTCTTTGATTTATGATCCAACACTATTGTTATTTGCTTTTGTTTCTTCAGATTGTCCCATCTTTGGGAGTTCCTGAAGACTGGCTCCTGTGTTTCTTGGATGCACTCTATTTTTCTGTAATTAAATTTTAATCAACTCTTTACTTCCTGGCATCACAACATGCTCTCGAGTTTTTCTTGTATCAGCCCTGAAGTCATCAATTCTCCAAACAGCCCTACGTCCATTGCTTGCTTATTTGCTTGATTCATTGAAGAACAAATTTTAGCAAGTAAGGTCTGGGCAATATGTGTGCACATTGCTAATGAGGAGTCATCACTTCCAGCCTTGTTCATCAGGCAGAACTTGGCAATGTATGTTTATATATGAACTGATACAGTATGTGTATGCACATATCATAGTCATGTCTGCATGGATTTTTCTACCTATTGATTTATCTGTAAAATTATTTCATATTGATAGTTTATTTTTATGATACTGGGACTGAACCAAAGGCTTGCACATTGAACTACCTACACAGCCCCTTTTTAAGTATTATTTTGAGACAAAATCTCACCTAGTAGCTAAATTAGCCCAACTGAACTCTAACTTGTGATCTTCCTGCTTTGACCTCCCAAAGTGCCAGGGTTATAAGCATGACCCACCCTGTGTGGCTCATATTGATAGTTTTGATCCTATCCCACAGTATTCATGCTAGTATTCTCCAATTATTTGTAATTTCTTTTCTCTAGTGTTAAGAGTTCATTGTCTATAATATACTCTTTTATTTGTTAAACTGTGGCTCACAGGTAAAATAGTTTCAGAATTATGAATTCAATACCATTTGAAAAAATTTATAAACTAGGAACATTTCATTTGCTTTTTTATAAACAGGTTTGGAATCTCTGAATGGACGTGCAGCTAGATTTAATACTTTTACTTTTTCATGCACTTGGCTTTTCTTATTCCTACTCAAAAGAGTTGGGAACTGGTTGTGTAAGATGTTGTATGAGATATAATCTACTCAATTCCTCCAATAGCACACATTTCTGCACTTAAAACCAAGATACACATCTACTCCCATTTAGTGCCCAAAATGAAAGCTTTCAGACTAATTCTGATAGTGACTTGAAGTGAATTTTATGCATTTATAGGGAACAAAATGTTTTTCTAGAATAAGTGTTGAGATTTTGCAGATGGTTTACTTGTGTTTTCTTTTGTAATAACAAATTTTTGAGGTCCAGAATTTTTCTCTGAAATGATTTACTGAAGTTATCTCCTTTTATTAAACAGAAAATTTATCTTTCTACTTCCTAGAGCTAACTTACATGGGCACCAAAACAGCCAAATATAAGTCTAGATTTCCTGAAATTTAGCTATGAAGTATGAACAATTTATTTTATCTTTTCTCGGCTTCTTTTTTTAAAAAACTAGGTGCATAATGTCAATTTTTAGAAACTTTTGACTTGACAGTATTTGGTAAATAATAAAAGAACAAATAATACAAGGTTAATTTATTAGGTGTCTCTGTATATAGGACAGATGAATTATTTTCTATTGAAGCCATCTATAAGCATTTATTTTATACTATTATAAAGATGGGATAAGATATATGCCCACACAAGAAATATAACTGTGGTATAATGAATCACTAATGCTAAACCATTAATTAAACTCAAGCCACTTTAACTAAATCATGCTGCCATATTATAACTTACCAATGCAGTATACATGTTAGCTTTCCATGATGAGCATAATAATCGATATCTACACTGTAAAGAAAGAGACAATTACTTGGCTTATGGTTTTCAAAGGGTGCTGATACAGACCTGAGACTCGTGCTTACCATGTTTCCAATGAGTGATCTCAGGCAGGTGACTTAGTGTCTTCTTGGGTCTTAGTTTTCTCAATTTCAAAATGAAGTAATGTCACTTGCATTCTGAAGTTACTGTAGAAATCAAAAAAGCTGATTTTTATGGGGAATGTTGCATATTTTCCAGGCCATAATGGAAATCCAAAGAGAAGTATTATTTTAGTATTTGTTCCAGTATTTTCTGAAAATTCCACAGGTAAAAAATTCTGTGGGTTCCATAAAGAATGTTTTTTTCTATTTGCTTAATACCATACATAATGAGCAATTCAGTGCAATGCAAATGCAGGCCATTTGAACTCCAGATTTTTTTTTAATCCAGGATCGAACTCATGACCTTGTGCTTGCCAGGAAGTCACTTGTGCCAAAGAGCTATATGCCCTGCCTTGACCTCAGGGTATTGTTTTAACTTTTATGCTACAGTATAAATGCTTTGCAAATGAGGTGACTAAGAGTTGAAGGGAGGAGGGGGAGGAGAAGAGGAAGGTAAAACAAACAAAATTAAGATGTGATTTGCTCATGCACCAACTCTCCATGAGGGATGTAATCATTATGTTCTACAAACATGTACTAATACAACTTTTAAAAAATATCTAAAGAAAAAAGTAGCCTTTTTCCTCCTTCTTCTCTTCCTCTCCCATCATCTCACACTCTGCTCCAAATTTACTCCACCTACTCTTTCTCCTGTTCACTTCCCTTCTCCTTTTTCTTCTTCCTCTTCCTTTTCCCCTCGTTTTCCTTCTTCTCATATTGCTATTTCTTCTCTCTCTTTCCCTTCTTTTCCCTTGAGTTTTTTCTTTCTCTTCCTTTGTTCCTTTGATTTTATGTCTTAGTTATCCAGAAACCTGATTCCTTCATGAATGTTCAAGGAAGCACTGCTGAATTTAAAGCAGAAAAACATTGGCCATTATTAACATAAATTAACTATTAGATAAGCTGTACCAGCACTAACAAATTAATATTGGGGACCCCTACAAGGAATTCCCAAATTCTTGCAAGGTATTGCAGCACACAGTGGAAAGAAAGAGCAAGAGAAAAAAATGACAGTGCAACAAGGATTGTTCATGGGGAACAAAAGACCACAAGGCAACCAGAACCTCTGTATTTACTGATTACATTTACATCAAAGAAAGTGGAAAGGGGATTCTCCCATGAATCAGAAGGGGTGGTGGTCTAATCTTATGAGGATCTTATGTTGAATATAGACGTAAGGGGAGAGATGGCAGGTTAATAAAAAGTTTGTCATCTTCCCAAGGTGAAACACTTTATTTTAAATTATTATTCATATCTTAAGAAAACAGGATGTCTTCAGTTGATGGAATTTTGCCAGGAACATAGCAGCATCACTGGACTGCTGAGATTTCATCTGTGATCAGAGTCATGTGGAATTGTTTCCACATACCATGGCCAGCCGGCTTGGCAAGATCCTAGGCCTGGAACAAGCCCCAGTTGTGAAATGATTTTCCCCAAAATTATATATAATTGCTCTCAACAAATTAAATATACACATTTTAAAAATATCTATGCAGACTAATTGAATAATCTTCCTATATTTGTTCTTTCTGGGATTCACACCTAGCTAGTGATCTTTGACATGTACAAGGAAAAAAAGAAGAAATATTTCCCATTTACTATCCACGAGGTTGAAACAAAATCTCCATTTTTTAAAAAAGTAAATGATGTTCTCTTAGCTTTTTTGTTGTGTGTGACAGAAAAAGCTTTCTTTGGCTGATGAGAGTAGAAATGACAGGACAATAGTAGCACAGACACCAACTAATACTGATGTTGCCCTACTGGATCTCTGTATTTCATTTTCTAGGTTTAGTGAAACAAACAAAATCACCCAGACACAAAGAGAAGAGTGGTATTCATTCCACATGACCAAAGACTCCATGAAGCTGTTGAAGGATACTTTACTGCTAATATTTTATCTCTAGTTTTTGGGAGTAAAGTGGTAAATAAGAGACCTCAGGCCACAGTGTGTCTCTCATTGTTCACACCTGATTTCCATAACCATGGTCCAGCTGTTCCTACTAGGATGAGACTAATTTCTTAGTCTGCTAGTATACCCCTTGCTCAAAAAATGTTTTCTTCCACTTACTCTTCAAGATGGAAATACAGAGTGAATCTAGCATTCACTTAGATTCTTATGTGTTAGCAGCAAAACCCTATGATTCTATCACATATAAAGAGCCATGCATTTGGAGCTGGCAAGAACATACAGATATGGCTTTCAACTCATTTTTTTAAAGACATATATTCAAAGCTAGACAATGAAAAAGACCTGCATAACCTCAACCAAGGAATGCTGGGGTTGAGACAGAAGTCCACATCTGCTTCCCCCTAGGAGTGTGCTCACTCTAAAAGGCCACTGCTGGCCTCTGCTTGGGTCAAAGGCAAGGGTACAGCTGGAATAGAGAGTGACTGACTGAGGTCAGAGTCCTAATGTCAACGAGATTTCTTCAAATGGCATCCCTTAACTTATCTAGCTTGGTACAATTGCCGAAGGTGTCTCATCTCTGTTTTCTTATCTGATCTTCCTCCTGCACTGCAAGAGTAAATATAATTATTTCTCTCTTGTTTTTTTTTCTTATTTTAGATGAAGCACTCCATGTTCAATTACTTTCTCAAGTATTTTCAAGGATTGGTACATTTTATATTTTTTTCTGAATTTTAGAAGATAAGTAAATGACAATTGCTTCATTTGATATGTTAGTAAGATTCATTATAGTACATACAGAGAGGCTTAATTAAATTCTAAATCTTATTTAGATTATCCTATGCTAAAACCGTAACAGGTATGTCCTGATCCCTAATTTACAGGAAAAATTCCTACAGTGGTTTGCGGATTTTCATTAGAGACGTCTATTCTAACACTCAATAAACATGCAATTCTAGCTTCAGTGTATTTTTGTTAATATCCATCAGGCCTAGAATTTTAAAAAGATTGTGCTTGGATCTCATTTTCCGTTCTGACACTCAAGGGAGTGATTGCTACACAAAACAAGGAGGACCACAACCACTCATTTCATTTGTACTCATTAAAAAGACTGAAAAACTAAATGGAAAACTATGCACCATAGGCACTGAATTTAAAAGATGGTGTAAAGAAAAATAAAGTCTTTTAAAATCAAATTCTAAATATTTTTAAGGCACTCATCACACACTGTGGCTCAAAAGTCAGCAACTATATTGTTGTGGCCCAAGTATGCTTCATTGATCTCTGCTTAATCAAATAAGTATGAGGCACCTGTTATGTACCAGGCACTAGTGTGCGTCCAAAAGAAATGGCAGTGAATTAAACATAGTCTTGCTCTTAGTTGAATATTAATTCCCTTTGACATCTGTGGTTTATTAAGCAAGTGAAATGATCATACAATTTCAGGTCGTTTGAATGCTAGGAAGAAAAAAGTATGACAGGAGTCGTGATGAATGCAGAGAGTGTGGAAATGGAGATTATTCTGGGTGTAGCCATCCAGAAGGTGGCCTCTGAGCAGTAAGCATCTGATATAAGTATCCTGAACTCAAAACCTTTTGAAGAACAGAGTCTGGGAGGTTGAAGCAGGAACTATAAAGTCCAGAAGGAAGAAGCAGTTGGTATTTTTGAAAGTACAATTTGGAACCAAGCCATGTATGAACAACACTGCAGATGCAGCTGAGGAGTTTTGATTTTGTTTAAAATCTGGTTTGGAGATGGGTGTGGGATGAGGAGAAGGAAGGGAGACAGATGAGGGAAAGAGATTGAAAAGGGAAAAGACATGATATATACATGTGCCAAGACCCCCAAATGAATGCAACTATTATGTGCTATAAATAGACACAGTGAAACAATATATTTATTTTAAATATCTTGGTAAAAACCAGGAAGTAGTGTGATCTGCTTTGCATCTTTGGACAGAGATTTATGGATGCTTCATTTGGATAAGCCACTGTGAAAAGCATACACTGATGTATGACAAGCCCAGAAGCCAAGAACTCAGAGGTCTTTGTGACAGTCTAGGAAAGAAATGATTAAGATTGACTATAAGGTATCAGAGGAGATGGTAAGTATTGATTAAGTTCACAGTGCAGTATAACTAATAAAGCTGTGACAGGACTTACTAAATGAGTTATATAAAGAATCTTAGAGTGATTAGGAATTGACATAGGTGCCTAGACTTTTGGATTGAGCAACTGGGTGAAAGGCAGCGCCATTTAAATAGATGGAGAAGTTCGGGGCCGAACAGATGGAGGAAGGAAGTCAAGAGTTTTATTTTAGATGTGCTTGGTTTTGGAAGTCTGTAATATATCCAAATGTAGTTAGTAATTAAATGAATGACTCAAGAGCTCCAGAAAAAAGGCTGAGTGTGCAAAAGACACATTGGGGAAGCCCCAGTACAGAGAAGTGGAGAAAGATAAAAGCTGAGCCCCAGAGAATTGGTCATTTTGAGGTGCATCCTCCACTTCTATCTTCCGGTTCTCACATCTATGGCATTAGTTTAGCCACCCCAGAAGTAATACCCTCACTGACACACAAAGCACCAACCCTTAGGCCAAAGCAAAGAAAAAGGGATAAATTTGGGGAGTTGTGCCCGAATTATTGATTTCTTGTTCTTTTCACACTACTCTAGTGTGTTTTCAGTATTGTTACTGTGTTTTTCATGGAAAGAGGTCGACTCCTATCTTCATAGGTATCCAAGGCCTGTACGTATATTCACAGAGGACATTACCTGGCTTCAGGTGCACTGGTCGGATTCTGTTTCAAGTTCACATACATGTCACAAAAATTACCTAGGGAACAATGGGTTTGGAAGGCAGTGAAATTACATGGAAGAAAAATTGCAGAAAAAAAATGGGTACTTGTGTTTTGCTTCTGGGAAAACTGTATAATTTGGTAAATTTCAAGGTCTGTCATACCTCAGAATTTCTCTATGGCCAAATGGGAGTTTACGGAAGCTACCTCATGACAACAGAGGAGGCCTGACTGAATAGGGGCGTTAAATTCTCATTCTAGACAAACTGGCTTTTGAGAACTTTATAAACCCAGTGCCATGAATAGGCAGCTGTCTATTTTTTTGAATATTAGTGGAGAGGCAATTGTTCCCAGCTCAATTCAAAGGGAGACTGGTAGGTGGCAAATAAAGATGGACACTCTTGGGACAAGTGGTGTTATCTAGCATGAAGTATTATGCTGTGGGCCACATAAATTAGCTAATGCATTTAAATGCACAAACATGGAAAGTCAGTGTGTTCATACATCAAAACAAAATACACATCCCAGAGTATGTTTATGTGCAAGAGCTTGTTGATAAATCAGAAATAAAAGGCATATTCTTCTGGGCAAATGAAAATGTTGAAAATGACCATGACAAAGAAAGACTGGCCAGGGACTCAGAACTTGTAAAGAAAAATGTCCTAAGATCATCACCATATAATTCAGCCTAAGGTAACCATTTTGAAAAACCCAATAATTCAAATTCAAAGACAAATGTGTTTGGGGCATAAGATACAATGTTTTTAAAGTAAGTTGCCGTATACAAAATGTGCTGCCTTGTACTCCATTACTTTGCTTTATATCTAACTGGGTTAACAATGCCCCAAAGCAGGCATAAAATGAGCTCCTTTATACAGGTGTTTGTAGGATTTGTGTTCTTGGAACCCCATTATCTCAGTGTTATTTGGGAGCATATAAGTATTTTTTCCCCTATGAGTTATTTTCCTGTCTAGAATAAAACCTTGTTATTCCACAGATTTAAAACATTTAAGTATGTCATTCAAGACTGTTTATTATTACAATAGTAGCAGATACTTTTATAGAGCTATAAAATTAGATCATGCGCTTTTAGCATGAAGATGCTGTTTCCATTTCCTCAGATTCCCACCCTTCCCATGTTACTTTAACAACTATTTCCCCCTTCACCTCTCATCAGCCCAGTTTCTCAGTCCTTTTCATTACCCTAGGTTTTCTCATGCTTCGGTATCTCAGTGAGTCCTCTTCCTTTTGAGTGAGAAATACTTTTCCAGCATCCAACAATTGATGGACATGTAGCATGTCCGCAGTAAGTATTTAGCATGATGAATAAATGAGTAAGTACATGAAGAAAGGCTCTTTCTGGCTCTGCTTCATGCCTACTTACCGAAATTCAATTTGTCCTTCAAAGACCACATAAAATGATGTCACTTCACGAATTTTCTCTTGATTTTATGATTTAAATTAAATTTATCTCCATTTTGTTCTTTCTGTCTAAAGCTCTTTGTAGTTTAATTACAGGACTTTCTCCCCTCCTCATTACATTTAAGGGTTACATGTTCCAATAGTGCTTTACAAACTCCTCGAGGTCAAAATTTTGTCCGCTTCTTTTCATAGGACTGACAGTGACGGCCTCGGTGCTTTGCATACAGCAGGTTAAGATCCATGTGCTACTCAAGGGTGCATATTATCAATAGAATTCTATATACTAATTCTATAACTAATTCTCAAAGGGTTCACTCCTGCATGAACTATTCATATATAGCTCTGCTTTTCCATCATATATATGTATATATAATACATATATATGTATATATAATATACATATAATTACATACATATTATACATATAATATACATATAACATATATTATACATATAATATACATATAATTATATATAATTATATGTATATATAATATACATATATATGTATTTATGTATTTCCATACTCAAGTAGTTACATAACTACTTGAGTATGGTATTATAGTGTATAATTACTACATACTAATATATAATTATATAGTAAAATTATATATTTATTATATATAGTGCTATATAGTAATTTTTTAGTAATAAATGATCACTATATTATATATATATAATAAACAGAACATAGAATTTGGTAGCGAATATGAAAAAACTCATTCAAGAGCAAAAATAAAAATGCTGTATTTTTAATATATGATATTTAATAGTGAAATTGCACTAATATGAGAGTTTCCACATAAAATTAGAGTTGAAGTTTCTTTCAGGAAAAGCCAACCCAGGTAATTTCTTAAGGTTCTTAGGTCCAGAGTTTTTGAGGCTAGAATGTTCTTTCATGAGTCCAAGTCCACAGAAATGCAACATCCTTAGATATTTGTGATTCGCCGGGGATTTAGCTCAGTGGCTTAAGCGCCTGCCTGGCAAGCGCGAGGTCATGAGTTCGATCCCTGGTACAAAAAAAAAAAAAAAAAAAGATATTTGCGATTTATATTTCTATATCATTCTAGTGCTGACTGGTGTGGCATGGGCCCAATTTGGTCTGAAACTTTGACAGCTCTACTTTCTTGAAGCAAACCCTTTCCATTAGAAAACTCACTATATATCTACTGATTCTGTTTCATTTTATAAGAATTTCCTTTGGAGAAAATAAATTGTGTTTATTTTTCAATGAGTTAGAAAATTCTTACATTGGTTTTATGGAAACTGAGTTCTGGGTTCAAAGAAGAGCAAGCTCTTGAGGTGGTTATGGAGAGCAGGACTGTGCCACAGCAGGTCCAGCAGGAAAAGCAGATGATCGGGCCAGGGAAAGTGAGGAGAAGATGGAGGCAAGGAGGTCACAGAAATAATGAAGGTTCAGATTTTGTGTGATACTGAAAGATCATCATAAAGCATTTTCATTTACATTTGTAAGATGGAAAAACACTGATGCATTTTGAAAAGAGTCAGAATATGATATAACTTGAATTCTTAAAAGATAGTATTGGATTCCATGTTAGAAATTAACTTAAGGTGTACAAATTGAGAACATAAAATCCTTAAGAGAATATGGCTATTATTCAAGGGGGAGATGAGGGCATGTTGATCAGGAATATGGTGTGGATGTACTGGTAAGCACTGGCCTCTGGTTATGTTTAGAAAATAGAGCCAGCAGGCTTTGCTGGTAGACAGTGTGTGCAGAATGAGAAATGGAAAGAGGAGTCAAAGATTAACTTCAGTGTTTTGGGTAGAAGCAAACAGAACCGTAAAGTACACTTAAGTGAGATGAGAAAAAATATAGGATGATCAGGAAGGAGGAAAAATAACACATTTAGTTTTAGGCATAATTAGTATAAAATATGTATTAGTTACCCATAAGGAGATTTAAGCATGTATTTCTATATGAGAGCCTGGACATCAGGGGATATGAGTATCTTATATCTAGATCGAGATATGAATCTTATAGCTGTCAAAGTACAAATGGAATTTGAAGCCGTAAGACTAGATGAAGTCATCTTAGAACTCATTAAGGCTATAGAGAAGTGCAAATACTGAGGCGAGGCAGAAAGGGAGAAATCATCAACTGAGACCCTAAGGGTGTGACCAGGGCAGCATTTGGAAATGAGTCTGTTGTTCCAGCGACTAGAGGCAGAAAGTATTTCAAAGTTAAATATATCAATGTTTTCAACAAAAATAACCTCTCTCCTCCTTTTGGTTCAGTAAAGAAATAAGTGAGGCTGTAATGTACTATGGCAGATGTGTGGCAAATTTGAGACTTTTAAGATAATCTCTTTCAAAATAAACCCATGGGGAGGTCAAGTACTTCTAAAAACAATGTTTCTGTTACCCAAGTCATATACAGAACATTGTTTTGGGGAATCATCGTAATTTGCTGTAGGATATACACTGGAAACACATAATTATCTTCTGAAAGATGATTTTGTTTGAGGATTAGGATTAGATTTGAGGACTCTCAGGTCAGACACTGATACATTTGGTCCTAGAAATATGTAAATATAAAGGAACAAGATTGATTTGCCCCTCCACAAACTTGTCTAAAGTAGTATTTTTTCTTTTTATTTGAAAGACCATGTATGGCCACTAATTTCAATTTAATAACTAGAAAATATGCAAGCAGGATAAAAGAACACCTGTAATCCTACTTTTAATTGCAAATATTTTGCATCATTTAAAAAATTTACTTGCTTCTAATTTCACTTATTGAGTATAAGAGTTCTTATGAAACTCCCAGAATGACCTTTAAATTGGCTCTCAAAATAAGAGGTACATATAACTTCAGAAAGACACCCAGGGGCTCTACATGTAGATATGCAATATAAATGCAGAGATATAACTTCAGGATATGTGCTTTGTCTCCTGCATCTTCTTTTTCTACACTTCATACCTTGCTTTTCTCTTTCAACTTCCACTTGATCAACTGATGACTTGAAAAGAAATCACGGAGCCTGGAGTGAGACAGACTTAGATTTTTACATTTCTGTTTTATGAGCAGTTATTTATTGTCTGAGTCTCATTTCCTTCATAAATAAAATGGTAATGTTAACAGAGAATTTTCCTTAATTAATTAAAAACATGTATAATTTATAATGTACTTAGCACCTCATAGGTGCTCATCAAAATTTAATGGAAATGGAAACACATGGGTTTAATATTTTGAAAAATAATGTTCAAATTTTTCATCTCTCTATGAGTACTGCATCTTCTGCACTCATTTTTTAAAATAAAGATTAAGTAAAATCATGCATATAACATGCAGCACAGAGACTAGAATATGATAGGTGTCCCCTGTGTGTCTCATGTTTTATTCCTGTTCCAATGCTTTGCATGTAGCAAGGTTCTGAATGATTTCTTCAAAAAATTAAAATGAATGTCAATTCGTCATAGACACATAATTTCACTTCTTGTACTCCAGTGATATGTGCTATACTATTTTGCCTGAAAATATGCAGGAAATGCTTAGGGTGCTGTTTGCAGTAGGAGGAGGATTAATAGAGTAAATAAGTAAACAGACATTAAACAGGAGGAAAATTTAAAACACTGAGAACAAAGTAGCATTCTAAATATATTAATGGAGATCCTGTGATTCATTCTAATTGTATTGTCTCTAAATTCAAAAGACGTGAAACAACATTGTTCATTTCAGTTGAAAGCACCAACATGCACAGTGGAATGGCAGCCCGAGTTCTCTGGGGTTCACTCTCTGTAGAATCCCTTGTGCACATATATAACCTTGCAATTGAGAACATACAATTCTGTTTCTTACCTCTTGTCATGGTTTATGTCGGTGGCCCCCAGGCCTCATGTATTTGCATTGTGCATTTGTGGTTGGTTCATTGTCTAGTGCTTAGATTGGTGGTGTCAGTGCTACACCCTCCTAGGGGTGGAGCCAAGATGTGATGTAATGGCAGGAAGAAGGGGTGGCTCTCTCTCTTGCCTGTTTCCACCTTGCTGTTTGCAGCTGTCATGAACTGTGACCCCGCCATGCCACCCTGCTTTGGAGCCAACTGAGTATAGACTAAAACCTCCAAAAACTGTGAGAAATAAACCTTTCCTTTCCCAACTTTGGGCATCTGGTATTTTGTCTCAGCAATGAGTACAAAATAACTAAGACATCTCTGTAAATGGGACTTTTTGAAACCATCTAAGCCATCCTCAGATCCTATACCCCTGCCCATGGCTGTGATTCTTCAAGTAAGCTTCCTTTGATACCTTTTTTGTTCACCTCTAGTGGAAACACTTAGTAGCACATTTGAATGCTATGAAACTTTTATTTCAAATGCTCTGGTCCATCACAGCTGCCTTCTATACTGTAATACATGTTTGGGATAAAATTTCCCCTGAGAGAATAAAATATATGATAAACAAGCTTCATTATGTTTCTCACTCTACCTCCCCAATTCCCCTCCTCTCATACATCCACAGTGACACAAAACTGTAGCAATATGAAAAAGCAATCATCATACATTAAGTCTCCTCAAATAGACAATAATTTCAGTGTTCCATCCGGTGGATGGTGTGATGGCTAGATCTTTATTTAGATGATTTGTCTCATGAACATGCCTCTTATGCCCTTTCGGTATCTATGTCTGTTTCTATCTGTCTCTCTCTTTAACTCTTAAGACCACCTATTCCCTTACTACTCATCCCCTTTTTTGTCAAGAAAAATGTGTAGCTATCAGAAACTCCAATGTAGACAATCTAAGTTATATATATATATATATATATATATATATATATATATATTCAAACAAATAAGTTTCCCAACATGAAGGGTAAATTATGGGAAGATGTGGTGCATGGACAGTGTTGGATCCATGATTGGAGACTGTATGTCAATTGTCAATTCAATCTGTTAATACACTGATGACATGCAACTGATGGACATCTTTATTCCATGACACAGATGAGACCCTGAGTTTTGTAGATCCATAGTATGCAGCCCCAGAGATACACTAATGTCATCCTAGAACTTCTCTAAAATGCCAGTGTACACACTTTACTCTAGGATTTGTACTTTTGTTAGTGTGAGTGAGAACCTCAGGACTTCGACAATCTCAGGTGACTAAAATGCCCCACAGGAGAGAGCCACTGATTCATCTGTCCATTTGAATTTCCTCTCCACCCGAAAGATGCAGTCATTTGCTCCTAGAAGCCTGAAGTAGCTTTAGCAAAAGGATCTAGAGGGAAGAGAGAATTCTGAAATTCTGAGAGAAAACAGAAAATCAAAAATTCTAAAAAGAAAATGGTCCATTGAAAGAAAGCCCTAAGGAAAAGATATTGAGCTGAAAATATAAGATAAAATTTTAAAAACATAGTAAGTAGATGAAACAGAATGGAAGACAGTTGGAGAACAAAGTAGACCATGGATATTAGCCAGGACTGGACTGTTTACTTGCTTGTGTCTATTTCAAATTAGCTTAGAGCCACCTCACTTGGTCAAGAAATCTCCAGTGACTTAAAACACATGGCTCTAATTGTGTGTACAAAGAATGTACCCTGGCTAAGAGTGTCTGCCTATATTGTTTCAATATAAATGAACACAAATATCAATATTCCAGTCACAGCAGCCACATCATGGTCTCTCCATCTATAGCAAAAAGCAAAACCCAAATGCTACTGTCTCTCTGGGTCTGGCTGGAAGTGACAACTGACATTAGCAGTTGGCAGTGTCTGCCTTTGTTTCACTGAAGTCTGTCTCCCTAACTTTTTATGCAGTACAGCTTGTCCTCAGGTGAGATTGTGGCAAATAACTCTCCTGTTCCTGTGATCATGAGGTCCCAGAGCCAGAAGATTTCTGCTACTGAATGAAGATCTTTACCATGAATAATCACAAATGAGGCAGGCAATCATTTGTGTCATGGTTCATCGGCCCCATCAGAGGGAAACAAAGGCATTTTTCACTCCCTTCCATCTACCATATGCACTACTAAAATGCCTTTGCAGATTACTGTAAATAAGTCAAATGTTTATTAAAAACTCAGTAGGAAGATCAAGGAATCATAGATAATGAGGCCACCATCCAATTTATTTTTATACAGCATTCTCCATTCATCGTATCACAAAGTGCTTCAAGGGGAAACAGAAGAGGAGGCAGACACTTTAGGCAAGGCTCAAAGAGGAAGTCACTGCAAATGATCTCAGAAGTGTTAAGAAAATGTTGGTTTATTTTATAGGGTTTTAGTTTTCTGGTGGAATCAAGCCATGTTCTAGTTTAACTCCAACATTTAGTTCTTTTAACTATTATTCCAGTGGATAAAATTGGCTTATAATAAGGATGAAAGAAAGATATATTGTCCAACCTCTGCAAGTAGCCTGTCTTCTGTGTCCTCTCTTTTTTTTGTTTGTTGGTTTGCTTTGGTTTGGTTTTATATGTACAAAGGGAAAAGATAAAAAGTGCCTGAAGCCTACCTTAAGGCAGGGCACTGAGGCTCCACCGCCCTGCCACACTAGATGCAACTGCCAAGCTGGTCCAGCAAGAGATTCAATAATGGAGCACAGTCATAGTCGGTACCCTCACCTGGGTGGTAGTGTTCTTGGTTGACTGTGGTGAACACCTTCAGCCCAAGTGATTCTTCAAATGACTAATAGTAATGTGTTATGGTTTAGATCCACAATATACCCCAGAAGTCTCACAACTGTGGAGGATAATTGGATCATTGCATCCTGTACTCATCGGTGTCTTCATCCACTGATGAGTTTATTGCTAATTTTGCTGTGAGGACCCAGAGCCCAGTTGAAAGTGATTTACTCACTGGTGTGACCAGGAAGGCTGTACTCTTGTTCCTGGCTCCTCCCTTCTTTCTGTCCTTCCTGGTTGCCATGGATATTTTTCCCCTACCATGCCCTTTGCCATGCTCTTTCTGCCTTGGATTTTGTCCTCTAAAAACCAAAATAAAAGCCAAAATAGACCTTTTCTTTTTTAAGTGATGAGTCTCAGGTGTTTTGTCCCAGTATGGGAAAGCTGAGTGACATCAAGTAATAATATCCAGTATTCCTTAAGTCCTTTTTATGTGCTATGCTCTACATTAGGTAGTCTTTAACTCCTAATATTTTGATATTATTATTGTGATATTATTTTAATGATGACTAAATTGCTGACTCGGAAGTCAGGTTGCAGAGTTTGGGGCAATGACGTCAAACTGACTAGCTCAATGCCTCAAGGAAGTTATGTAGCATTTCCAAGACTTAGATTCTGCATCTATAAAATACATAAAACATCTACAACCTTCCATATGGAGAAGTATTAGCTCATGAATCACTCTGTGAGTACTGAAGAAATGGTAGCAATTATTAATCTCACTTAATTCTTAATATTAGTACCTAATGTGCAATAAGGAATAGTGATGCCAATATGATAAATATCTTTAATACTATAATAATATTATTATCTGTGTTTCACAGAAGACAGCGAAGATTAGTGATTTTAATAGCTTATGTATGATCTTTCTTAAAAATTTTATTTAGAAAGAAAAAAAACCCAAACAAACAAAACAGAAAAAAGGGTAGCAACAATACAGAATTCCAAAGGAAAAAAAGAAAACACAAAACAAAAAAAAACCACTAAGAAATCACTTCTTGATAAGTAACATAATGTCATCTTGGAAATAGTTGTTCAAGTTACAAAATTAAAGCATAAAGTACACATTCAAACAGTGAGACTGTTAACAGTTCTGCTCAACAACCTAACAGAAACAGTAGAAAATTTCCTTTTTTTTTTTTTTTTTTGTACCAGGGATCAAACTCATGACCTCGTGCTTGCCAAGCAGGCACTTAAGCCACTGAGCTAAATCCCCCTTATGTATGATCTATCAGACATTTGAATCTAAGTTTATAAGAGTCCATGGCTTGTTTCAACTACAGTCATCAAAATTGCTTCTCTTTACTCACCATACAAATAGAATTTTATAATTATACTTATTTTGGAAAATATAACCAAAGCTTGGCATGAAAAAGTGGATACTCAAGGAACTCTGTATTATTTTTTCTCAATTTTGTTCTTTGGTTTCTGCAGGAATCTGACTTTCAAAAGTTTGTTTGTACTTTCGTTGTATGGTAATCCCATCTAAGGATTCCCAAATAATCCACAAAGTTGCTGATTACAACGAAGATGTGGAATCAGTCCTATTATGTCAGTCAGGGTCCTGTTATCTTCTCTAGGTACTTTGAACAGAAAGAATTTAATTTAATTTAAGAAATCGGTTACAATGGATTTGAAAGACTACAAGAGTCAGAAGGGGATATTGCTATGGCCGAAAGAGCTAAGAGTTCACCTCATCTGTGTTACCCCTAAACCAAATGCAAACTGCCAGACCTGAAGCAGGAAAAGTCTCCCTTTTCTTGCTGTGTTACTTTTCCACTGCAGTAACAAAATATCTAAGATGAACAACTGATAAAGAGGAAAAGTTTTTAGGTTTATGGTTTCAGGCGTTTTAGTATATGCTCACTTTGGTCTTGTGGTGAGACAGAGCATCATGGCCAGGAGCGCATGATGGAATAAATTTCCCGGTAGCCAGGAAGTAAGAGAAAAGGGGCTAGGGTTCGAATATCCTATTCAAGGATACAGCCCAAATGACCTAGGTTCCTTATATTAGACCCTACCTTTCAACAGTCTGCCCACTTCCCAACAGTATATGAGCCTTTGGGGGATATGTAGTATCCAAACCAAAACATCTGCCTCTGATCTCCCATCAGAAAGACAAATAAATCATGAGGGTGTAAAGTACTTCACTCTGCAATTTCCAGCCCTAGTAGTGCAGTGCTAATATAGAAGGGGCAATGTGTAACTGAAACAACAGGCAAATACATGATACACAAATGACAATCTAATCTAACCCCATCCAAAAGGAATTTGAAATTCTAGTCCAGTGCATAGCATTGTGGTTTTGCCCATATCAACCAATTGCTATTGATTGAAGGATTTATACTATTTATACTATTGTTAGAAGGATTCCCATATGTTCTTTTAATGAGACTGAACTGCAAGGGAAAATTGTTCCCTGATAAGAGTGAAACATTGAATCATGTGAGATGACATTTTTGAAATTTGCCCAGAGCTAAGGGACACGAAATCTTGGTAATCTAGTGAATTTAGTTATTCAGGCAACCAACTCTATATAACTTAAAGACTTCAAAGATTCTGAGACTCAAAAAAGTCTTTTATTATTTTCTTTTTACACATTTCAATTTGTCTTGGATCATCAAATTTTATATATAACTATGCACACGGCTAAGTGACCTCTGTCTCTTAATGTATGTGACACAAAGAATTGTTGGGTCTGCAATACATGAGCCAGTAGCAAAATAAGAAGACACCGTTAATACCAGGCTTTTTGATGGTCATACGTGTTTCTATTTCCCACCCTCTGCAAGCAGTCAAGGTCATGCGGCTACACAGACAGTGAGCATATTCAGGCTGTGGAAATATCACACATGACATCCAAACTCCTTCTTCACATTGGTGACGACACAGGTGGAAAAGGCCTCTCTTGGTTTGAGAGCAGCATAGGCCTCAGCTTAGCGAACATTTCCTATCAGATAAACGTTTTTGTGACTTCCGCTTTTCCAGTTGATGCTTTTATTATTTGCAGTAGACAAAACATTCCTTACAATGTGCATTTCAAACTTTTTAGAACTTTTATGTCTGTTTGTTTGTTTTGAGACAGTCTCACTATGAATTCAGGTTGGCATTTTTTTGTTTTTTTCTTGGTAGTAGGAATCGAACTCATGATCTCATGCTTGCCAGGCAGGCACTGTGCCACTGGGCCATATCCCCAACCTTCAGGCTAGACTTGAAGGCACCTGATAGCCAAAACTAGCTATTAACTCACAGAGATCCTCGTACCTCAGTCTCCTGAGTGCTGGGATTACAAAGCGTATCACCCTGCACCTATCTGCGGTCATTTTTCTACCTTTAGTTTAGCTCAGTTACTGCATACTATCACTTCTTTAATCATGTTCTTTGTCCACTCTAGCTCTCCTGTCTACTTCTATACACTTCAGACCCTGGGCTTGTTGACAATTACCCAGACAACTTGAATAGACTTCTAAATATCCCCTTGACACAGATCTTTTCTGCTTCAGTACCCAAACATAATATTTGCCCCCGAAGTCCTGTCCTTTACAGAGAAATTTATGATGGCTTTCCAGTACTGAAACAATGAAGTGTACATGTTGTAGCCTGGCAATCTCCATTCACCATGCTCTGGCCAGGGCACTGATCCCTTCTTTAGCCTGATGTTTTATCACTATTGGGAATGCGATGGAGAAATTCATATGTGCCTCTCCTCTTTTTTCAATTCTAGTTATACTTCTGTTAGTCAGGCCCCTAATAAAGTTAAAAATGAAATGTGGTCAATGTAGGCTGGATTTAGGCTGTGATAAACAATAAGACCAGGATCTCAGCAAAGTATGCTATGGTTTCATTCAGAAAAAAGTTTGCTCCATATTGAATTATTTCCAAGCCTATCTAAATCCTGCTTAGTGATACACTGGCTCAGTATGCATTGCTCTTCTGAACACACTGCTTCTGCACTCACCAATGAAGGGGCAGAAATGGGTGGAAGGTTAGAAAGAAATTTTCCTTGCCTGACCTAGGAGGGATAGTAATCACTCTTGCTTATAATCTTTTAAACAAATAGTGAAATGGCCATGATACAGTCAAGTGGTCCTCCAAGGGACTAGGAATTGAAATATGTCTATGTGTCACATAACACCAATGATATGTTCTGAAAAATGTGTCACTGGGTGATTTTGTGATTGTGTGAGCATCGTAATGTGTACATTCAAAAACCTAGATAGCAGGTCCATCACTCCACTTGCTCTTTTGATTACAATCAATAGACATAATAAACATGGAATGTATCAGGCTGCCATTGGCATATTAGGAGATAATGTTTTAAGATGCATTTGTTTTATTTTGTTTTGCAGTGCAGATGACTTGAGCCCAACCCATTCTTACTCTTTTTATCACTTAGTTACTAAATTGCCAAGGCTGACCTTGAAATTGGAATCATCCTGTCTCAGCCTCCTACCGTGCTGGGGTTATAGGTATGCCCCATTTGCATGAGTTATATTTTTATAGAAATAAAAAGATAGGATGCCTGTTTACATCAGTATTACCACAAACGCACAAGTATACATTGTAAGACCATGTTAATAGTGGCTAATGATCACAAGATGAAAGGGTTTCTCAGCTCCATTATAATCTTATGGAACCATTATCATATATTCAGGTTTTCATTGACCAAAATGTAGTTACATACAACAAATCTTGTATATCTTTCTCACTACCCAAAAAATAAAAGATATTCAAATACTAGTAGCAATGGTAATGTTTACTTCTCACATTTCACTCAATAATCTGATGCTCCATGCTATGATATAATAGATACTTTTACAATAAAATTGATATATCATACAAGAGTGTGTTTTCATTAATACAGAAATTAAGAAGATTTGAAAGTAATTTTGCTTTGTGGCAATTATTGTAAATTTATGTCCTCAAACTACCATAATTGTTTCACTTTCCTATCTGTTGAAGAGGATTTAAGAAGCACTGCATGTACAATTATCTTTGCTGTGCAATTGCATTGAGGCCATAGCTTCATACTCATATTTCTATTGTCTTATGTTGTACTAACAATCTTTTGCTTTTAGCATCTCATACACGACTTTTGTCTTATATCATCTTATATTTTCTACAAGGTTTTAATATTAAAAGATTGGATGAAGAATTTGTAGCACCTATTATTGTATTATTGTAAGGTTTCTGCAGAGGGCAAATCAAGAACTCCAGCTTCAGTCATAAAATTACATGTCCAAAGCCTATGACAACAGAGTCAGATGTTCAGAGAAAGTTGATAGAAGGGTCTGGAACTTTTAAGTTCCAGATTTCAAAATTTACAACTGGCAAGATTAACTACAAATTACGAGGGCATATTATTTAATTTCATATCAAGAGTTCATTCTTCTGGGAAACTGGTATACTTCATCTAATGTGACAATTACAGGAATATATGAGCTGAATAATTAGTCTGCTTTAACACTAAAGAAAATATCTTGGTAACTGATACAGTTTCTCTAAGTCTCTACTATGTGAATATATTAGTTTCATGCTTGAGTATCTGTCAAGTTTTGGTAACTCTAATTTGTGAAAGCACAGATAAAAAAACACAAAATATTTGTAAGACATCATGTAGGCATTCATAAGGGGCAATTTATAAACTATTAAATAATGATACTTTATTGATTCACTAAATAAATGAGTTAGTCAAGGATCAAAAAAATATCTTACAGTAAAGCATTGCAAAACAAAATGAAGGATATGCTTAGCCGAGTTCTTTTCATTTGTTTTCAACTTTTGGATTGATTTTATTTTCTGTGAATTATATTCACAAAAACAGAATTTTAGACATGCCTATTAATTAATAGACCCAATGTGGCCTTTGTTGATCAAATTTATCGAACAATTCTAAGCTTTGACAGTACTTTTTTTTTTCTGTGTTTCTGTATTGAGTCATAGACCCTATTGTCACTACTTTTTTATAAAATTTGATAGTTCAGTACTTGAAGTGAAGCAAATATTTGAATCATTTAAAGTACATGATGATTTTCCATTTGCATTTGGTTCATAGGGCTAGCGTAATGAATGATCGTATACTAGGTGACTAAAAAGAAAAAGAGAAGAAAAATGTATTGTTGCAGTTTTTGAGGATAAAAGTCAGGAGCCAGCTGTTAGCCAGGCCATGGACTCTGAAGTCTCTGGGGTAAGTCTGTCCCATTCCTTTCGCTTTGCTTCTGCCATTGACCATTGCCGAACGACCTTTGTCTTAGTTACTTTTTACTCCTTTCTGAGACAAAAACATGATGCCCAAAGTTGGGAAAGGAAAGGTTTATTGTTTACAGTTTTTGGAGGTTTCAGTCCATACTCAGTTGGCTTCAAGGCAGGGTGGCATGGCAGGGCCGCAGCTCATGGCAGCTGCAAACAGCAAGGTAGAAACTGGCAAGAGAGACAGAGATGCCTTCTTCCTGCCATTACATCACATCCTGGCTCCACTCCCTAGGCCGGTGTGGCACTCATATCCCCATTCTAAGCGCTAGACAATGAACCTATCACAAATGCATAATGCAAAGGCATGAGGCTTGGGGGCCACTGACATAAACCATGACAACCTTGATTTGCAGGTGCATTGCTATCTCTGCCTCCTTGTCATATGGTATTCTTCTCTGTGTGTCTTTGTGTCACTTTTCCTTTTCTTCCGAAGACACCAGTCATAACAGTTTGTGTCACCTCCCCCGCTACCAGTGACCTAATTTGAAAAGTTACATCTGTAAAGACCCTGTTTCTAAGTCACAAAGCACTAACAGGTAGGGGGTTTAAAGGCTTCACCATAACCTTTTGATGGGTATGATTCAACCCCTACCACCATCAGAAACATGACCTTTAGATAAAGTGAGCAAAGAATTGCAATGGTAAGCCTTGCATCTGGCTGGCTAAGAATTGTATGCACCTGCACACAGTGCTAGCTGAGGTATTTCTTACCCTAACCACCTGGGTAACAGCACAGTCATTTCAACCCAAGGTCAAAGATCTAGCTTCACCTCTAGCCAGAATTTTAGGTTTGCTCCTACAGAGTTGAAATAAGTGTTACAATTCTCGTTTAGATTAGTAGATTTTACCCTTCATCCCCACCTCAATTTGAGGAACACTGGCCTTACTCTGTTTCCTTCACAAGGGTTTTATTTCATTTAGTTTCTTAACCCATGTGACAATCCAAGAGAAGTAACCCAATCACATGGAAGTTGAGAACAGAAAGAGAAAATTGGTAATGCAGACTCAGGCCCATAAATTCTTAAAAATGTTTCATTTGATGATATTTACCTGTTAATTAGGAACAAAGGGGAAAATTCATATGATATGGCTCATAAAAACATGCTGGCTGAATATTAATGAATTCAGTGATGGGCTTCTGTTTCCAGGCAACCAAACATTCCCCAGGAGTATTAATGTTGGTTGTAAAATAACACCAACTCAGGCCAAAGTGCTTATGACTACTAAATAATAGCTTCTGATCCTGCAAGTGAGTTCCCACCCTCCCTGGCTTGCAGGTTACAATGATTGCTTCAAAGACCACTCTTCTCATTGTCTCTGTCATAACTGACCCCAAGAGGAGCTATACAAACCAAATTCAATGGTGATCTGGTCAAATATAGATTTTAGTACCTCTAAGAGGTATAGTGAACTGAGACACTGTCTACACAGTATCAAGAAACAACAAAAGAAATTCACATTTTAATACTCACTTTATTACCAGTGGGTTGATGTTTATGACTTTTTCCAAACTATCTACCAAAAAAAGAGAGACCAAAAGGTCAAGCAAGGAAAGAATGAGGAAAAAAGAAAGAAAAAGGAAGAGAAGAGAGAGAAAGAAAGTTAGTGGACTAATTAAGCCTTCTACAATTTCAGCAATCTGTGATAATTTCTATTTCCTGTAATTAAAAAGGATAAAAAGAAATATTACTCGGAATCACTTGAAGGTATTAGTAGAGACAATTGGAAAATAAGCCAGTATTTTGCAAGGGTACATTTTAGGTTCAAAGTCAAGCTCGGATAAACCACAGCTCAAGTTTAAGTTCAGAGAATGCAAGTGGATTCAGTTGTGGGTGATGGTCCACCTCTAGACCTCACTGGGCCCAGCATCCACCCCTCCTCACCCCAAGTCACACCTGCACCTCAATTCTCTCCTGATGGAATCAGATTACACGGTGCAAATGATGCTCTCACCAGCAGCGATCTTCACATCAGATCTACCCAGCACAGCAATCAGGAGGCAAGTTAGTCCACAGACAGATGGCATCTCTGTCTGTCTGTCTGTCTCCTCGTTCCCTCTCCCTGTTTAGCAGAAATCAGTTTAAAATAAGACTATTGTTTATACTGTGTGAACAGGAGTACTGGAGAGATTTCACACTATATCTATGCATTCAGCACCACAGATCTGCTCCAGAGCAAGAGTCAGGTTGCTGGGTCTCGTGTTCTAAGCTTCAAAAAATTCTTACATTGGCAGGAGCCTGTCTTCATCTGCAGCACCATTACAGGCAGTCGCCAGCTTGTAAATTATTCTCACTTTGTATCTTACACTGCTCCCTTCACATTAAAAGTATATTTCATATTTTATAGCCCAAACTGGAAAAAGGCTTTCCCCAATGGAAACCAGTGCTATGATTTCCCAGAAGGAAAACTAACATGAGAAAAGGGGAAATGGTTATGAACAATGAGTCAGGCAAACTTTCTTGCCTTGGCGGCTCAGCCTTTTAAAGAACTGTGAACTAGGGACCAGTTTCTTGAATTCTCTGAGCTTCTGTTTATTTGTATTTGACATACCGATGCTATTGAGTATTACACAGGTTGTTTTGTAAATTAAATTAGTTCATCTTGAAACATTTTGTACTGGGTCCAGCAATTTCAATCACTCAATAAATGACAGCGATTATGAGGATGATCACCATCATTATTATGGAAATATGCAAAGAGCAAACATCTTCAATTTGAGATGGCTACAGCTAGTTCCAGAAGGAAAAAAACATAAAAGTGATGAAAATTGGTTATTGAAAATTGGTCTTGATGTTGTAGAAAATAGCATTTGAAAGAAAAAAATTAAAATCCAGAATTTTTAAAAAATCTGCATATTGAAGCCATTCTAGGAATGTGCTTCCTTCTGGAACAAGGCATAGATAAGCTACTTAAAACATTTAGTTATTAATCAATTTTTCTGTGTAACACAGAGTTTGTATTAGCAATGGTACCGGGCTACAACTGCTAAGGTGTTAGAAATGTGAAAGTATTTGATATATTATGAAATGCTATGTTGGAAGATGACGCTGCCTTTGAATATTACCCTCTGCCTCTTCTTTTTCTTCACTGATTATGTGTTACAACACCGCTGCTTCCCGGCCTGCTAGTGCCCTTTAGATGAGACTCCTTGTGTAGACAACCATGCAACAACAAATGCTCTCTGTGTTTGTGTCAGAGCTCTGGGTTCTCCCTTCCCACCTGCAGTTAAATAGTGCTTCTGAGGGAGACTTGCACTTCAGAGTCAGTCTGCATGGATGAACTCAATATTTCTTCCTAATCAAATATGAAATTCTGAATTCAAAACAGACAGTATTATTGGGAGTTGTTCTTGGGCTTTCACGTCCAGGAGAATGTCCTGGGAGAACTACAAAACAATACAATCACATTCTCATTTACTGGCTTCTAGGAATCTTTGTTTTAGAATAACATTACAGACCACTCTGGGAAATCCTGTGAGCAGGAATGTCAGCTGGAAGCTGGACTGGTGTGTGTGTGTGTAGGGTTAGAGAAACAGCCCTAACCTCCCAATATAAGGTACTGCCGAACTTCCCAGGGGGTGGCTTATGCATCCTTCTGCTGAATCATAGCAGCAGTCTGTGCCTTCCCTCCAATCTCTTGATCAACCAGTTTGGCGAGACCACCCTAAAATAAAATTGTGGTCTATTTCATTTGACCTACTTCAGAAATCTGTATCTTTTTTCACCCAACCTTGATAAATATACCTGGTCTTCTTACTCTGTCTTTCTTTGTCAAGAAGGTGTTATGTCTTGTGTCTAGATGTTCCCCTAAATCCTCATATAGCCATAGGTGGAGCTTTTTCAGAGGTGACCGGATCTAGAGTGTGTGACACTGGAATTGATTCATGCTGCAATGCTAGGATCAAGATCACAAGGATTGGGGGGGGGTGAGTGCTACATGCCTTAAGTAGCCTGGATAAGATATAAGGAATAGAAAAAGCTGTGGTCATCCTTTTTCACTTTGTTATCTTCTGCCAACCATGAACTCTTTCTCCTCTGCAATGCCTATCTACTGTGCCCCAAGGACTTGGAGCCAGCTGACTATGAACAGAAAGCTCTACAAATTGTAAGCTAAATAAACTTTTTTTTTTTAATTTAAAAGAGAATAAAACAAAAGGGGGCAGTACAGAGCAGATCAGAAGAGGACAACATAGGCAACACAGTACTTTACATTAAGTCAACTGGACATCAACAGTATCTAACGCCATATCTCTTACTCTGCTATAGTTGAGCATAGTTTCAATTACAATAATATCAAACATAAGACAATAGTATAAAGCCATGCATATAGTGAAAGAATTCCAGGGCTTTCTGAACCGAATAACAGA
>PVJX010012080.1:0-51426 GCA_004027295.1 Dolichotis patagonum | reverse complement strand
ATCTGGCTATTACAAATTGTGCTGTTATAAACATGGGTGCACATATATCACTGTGGTATGATGTTTTCAGTTCTTCTGGGAATATGCCTAGAAGCGGAATAGCTGGGTCAAATGGGACTTCCATACCCAGCTTTTTGAGGAATCTCCAGACTGACCTCCACAGTGGTTGCACCAGTCTACACTCCCACCAAAAGTGTAGAAGAGTTCCTTTTTCCCCCACAGCCTCTCCAACACTTGTTGTTGGTAGTGTTTTCTATCTTGACCATTCTTTCTGGAGTGAGATGGAACCTCAGTGTGGTTTTAATTTGCATTTCTCTCATGACTAATGATGATGAACATTTTTTCATGTATTTATTTGCCATTCATATTTCTTCATCTGAGAACTGTGTATTCATTTCAGATGCCCATTTTTCGATTGGGTCTTTGAATTTCGAGGGTCTGATTTTTTTTTAATTCTTTATAAGTTCTAGACAGAAGTCTTTTGTCTGAGGAGCTGTCCATGAAGATTTTTTCCCAATTTGTGGGTTTTCTTTTCACTCTGCTGGAAACCTCTTTTGACATGCAGAAACTCTTTAATAAGATGTGGTCCTAGTTATTGATTCTGGGAAGTACTTCCCGTGTACTTTGGTTCTTGTTCATGAATTCTCTTCCTACCCCTATATACCCTCAGTCTTAAAGCTAGTCTTATAATTGTGAGAATAAAATAGCTCTGCTTCTTGATTTTTCTTTTTTGACTATCCACATTTTCAAAAGAATTGCCTGTACTCTATTTTTTAGACAACATGTTAAGTGCTGTAAGTGTCTATCAAGGAGGAGAAATAACTTCTAAGGTGAAAATTGCAACATTGTCTAACCATGCTCCAAGAGAGCCTCAGTCTTATTGTAGAGACCTGGAGAATACTGAAAAGACATTGATAGGAGAACAAACATTCATATTTGAGCAAGTCTGGACAGATGAATATGACTTTTGTCAGAGAAAGCCTAGGAGGAAGGCAGAAACAGCTTACGTGTGGTAGTTCTGTGCCACTGACTTGAGCATGAAAGGCAGAGCTGATTGCTTTGCACACTTCTGGGTGTGTCTGAATGGTGGATCTACTGAAGAGGGATGAGCCACCCTGCATGTGGGTAGCACCAGCCAATAGATTTATAACCAGAGAAGAATAAAAAGGGAAAGGAGAAGGAAATCTCACTTCTGCTTCTTTGTGAGCTCCAGTCTTCACCATTGCTTTTGGATACTGGCTTCCAGCACAGAGTCCTCAGCCCATCAGTACAGAACCTCAGGCTTCCTAATATGGACTTAGGCTGGACATTTCAGGGAGGTCCAAATGTTCAACCTTTGCTTGGAACCTCCAACATTCCTGCTCACAGAAAGCACTTTTGCATTCTTCTACATCTGACTCTGCAGGTGGCCATTGTAAGTTTACCTTGTACAAATACATTCCTCTAGTGAATCTTAGCTGATACAATATGCAAAGGCACAGAATCAATTAATCAGTTAGCCTGGAACAATACAGAGAAGGGAGAAAGGGAAATTATAATAGGTTGGCAAGTTTGGCAATATATCAGAAAGGTTTTGGAAAGGACAGTGGCCCACAGATTTTCTCTCACAGAAACTGGGAAGTGAGTGCATAGTATAAAACTCTGATGATGTTGGTAGAGTTGGTAAGAGTCAGCAAACTTCTATGGTTTTATGGAATATAGCCAGCAACTTTCTTAGCATATGGCTATGCTTGCTCTCCCAGTATAAAACAGAATTGAATAATTACAGCAGAGATCTTTGTTCTACAAAGATGAAATGATTCACCATTAGCTTTTTATGAACTACTACCCTAAAGGTAGGAAAGATGGGGTAGCTGAGACAGAGGAGGCTTCAGACGTGGCTGTGAATGGGAGGGTGATCCAAGGGGAGATGCCGGACTGGAAAGATAGGACTGTGTGGAAGTAGTGACTGGCTGGATGTGGCAAGAGTGTGGGGAGGATGGTTAAGTGTAACTTCCAGATTTTAATGTAAACAGTGAATAATGTGATGAGTAAGGCAGAAATAGGAGCAAAAAGGTGAATAAAAGGAGGACAATATATACAAGGTATAGTTTTTGACATGTCCAAAGTGAAATGCTGATAAAATATTCAGGAGTTGCTCTCTAATTGGTGGTTTGATAGATTGACTGATTGGCCCCCCAGAATTTCCTTTGTTATGCACTTTGTTATATCTGTTGTTATCTGCTTTAACAATTCTGTAAATTTCTGCAAAATTTTTTAGAAACGCTGGGGATATAGCTCAGTGGCACAGCACCTGCCTGGCAAGCTCAAGGCCCTGAATTAGATTCTAGGTCTACTCAATCAATCCATCCATCAATCAAATTTATACAGGGCTTTGGTCTAGAACCCATGAGAAGGATGCACACCTGTCTCTTTCACAGATCTGCACTCGGAAAGCCCAAAGGTCAGTGGTGGAAACTAGAAAGTCTATGACAGCGGGGTGAAGGATCTGTGCTGGTAGGTTGAGAGTTTTACACTGGAGCTGAGAAGTCATGCTCAGAATAAGAACCAAGGCTGCCCTGAAAAGCACCACAGCCATCCTCAGTGACACGGAGGTCCTGAGCTCCTCCGACGATAAGAACAGTCAAGTACATGACAGAAAGCCAGCGTAACAGGCTTTTCCTGGAGATTAAGCTGCACATGTCTTCCTCTCCGGTGCCATGAAGCAGCGCTAGATGTAAGGACCAGCGCTCCCCCAAAGTGAGCTATAGCCACTCTCACCAACAAGGTCCCAAGCTTCTCTGACGACAGAGTCAAACTCACACTGGGGAAGCTAGTCATAAGGAGCTCCTCCAGGAGAACCAGCAGCTTAAACAGCAGCACTTAAGAGAAGCCCACGATGCCCAGCTCTTCTTCTCCACATCTCTATGCTGGCAACTTTCCTCAGGTAAAACATCTATGCTCAGCACCATGCTGATTTAATTCAACTGGCATTAAGTTGACCACTAGTTTTTAACCCATAACATTGGCTAAATGAGGAATTGTACTGAATATGTACATTAAAATATTCAGAACAAAGAAATGGTGGAAGAAAACACCAACCTGATGATTTTGCTTTTCTCTGCACAACTCTTACCTGCAGTACTGTGATGTAGAGCAGTACGTAAAACTACAGCACTGTACTACACTATACAACCAGCAAAAATTACAGTACTGCATAAACAAAGTGTAATGTACGAAAAAGACATTGAGGTTCTGTCAGCAAGTTGTGCAGAAAACAAGACAGCTCATCAGTCTGAGCTGTTGGTGCTAAAGCCAAACAGCATCGCTGGGTAGTAATTCAGAACAATCGTTCAACAGGCAGGTCATTAAGTGAGGAATATCCACATTCAGACAATATCCAGAGATGGCTCTCGTGGTTATTCTCACCCATGTCCTCAGCATTACTGACTATAACAATATCAATGATTTATAAATACGTATAACCAGCCAGACGTCTTCTAGGTGACATCTATCATTTTCGATGCCTTACATGTCTCGAGTATTTCCTCTTCATTCCATTATAAACATTCCTTGTTTTCTCAGTCTTGTCTTTCCCACACTGAATTCAAAAGCAAGGGCCCCTGTTCCTGAACTGCTGGTACAGAGATGGGTGGCTGGCTGTCACTCGCCAGGCCTTTCCTTAGATTAGGCAAAAACGTATTTGAACATATTTGAACGTGTTGTAAGGTGGTGTTATCCTACTAGATAAGGTGGTGGAGCTGCTTACTTTAGGGAACAGCTTTAGTAAAGGGTGTGGTATTCCCTTTATAGCTGGATGGACATTAAACAATCCAAGGAAGACGTAGAATTTTCTCTGAAATTTTCCCTGGCTGGGTTTCCATTAATTGTGCAACATTCAACTTGGTTCCTGTGTTTCCCAAAACTGCAAATAATTAAAGTCCATGTAATAAGTTCCTTCTCTTTAAACCAACTAGAATACTCATAAGTGCATTTTCGTCAATATAAACCCCAACTTTCATCTTTAGTCATTTTCTTCTGTGCTGGGGATAAAACTCATGACCTTGTGTTTGCACTGAGCCTTATCCCTGGCTCTCTTAGTTATTTTCATGCCACTAGTTATTCACTGGGCTTCAGCTCTGTATAACTTCTTATGTTTTATTAAATTTCACATCCTATCACAGGACCTTTGTGCTTGCTCAATCTGATGTCTGGAAAACTCATTTTTCATTTCGAAACCCAATATACTAAATAGGTGATGCTATCACCACATGGCTCTCCTCAATCGTGACTTCTCCTGAGATGTGACTGTTCTCTGATCTTGCGGACTACAACTTTCCCTGTGAGGAGCTTTCGAGTACTGATGTTACTTACCTACCTGCACTGCAATTTGCACTTAGTTATATGGTGATTGGTTTCATATCTTTCAGTTTTATATACTCTGAGGTCCACAAGACCAACGTTTGCTAATTAATCCTCAGAATTTTATTTTATATTGTTTATGTTACTTTTTATTTAAGAAAAAAGACACAGAAAAGAAAAACAAAAAGCAAAAGAGACAAAGTACAACAATAACAAATCTAAAACAATAGCAGTATAGGTTTACAAAACAATATCATAGGAATTTAACAATGGTTGCAATATTTCATATTGTTACCTTCAAAAGGGTTGCTTAGATTACCAAATATATACATGTAAAATTGATCTAATCAGATGACTATTAACTGTTCTTTTCCAAGAACTAATACAATTTGTGGTACAGTCATTTTAGCTAGCTTACGTATGTACATATACAAATTTATGTCTTTTTCCTTTCCCCTTTCTTCTTTCTTTCTTTCTTTCCTCTATCCAAGTTACTTTTCCTTTCTGATCAGTTTCTTACTCGTATACAACATTTATTGTAGATTTTGGGTCATATACACTCTTTCAGTTTCGTACACTAGAGAGACAATACAGTGTTTGTACACGTGAGTTTGATTTATTTCCCTTATAAGTATGGTCTCAAGTCCCATCCATTTACTCACAAAAGCCTTGATGCAATCTTTCTTTATCGATCAGTAGTACTCCATTTATAAAAATACATCTTTTTTACCCATTCCTCAATTGATGGGCACTTGGGTTGAAAATTTGTAATAGCCAAATCTTGGAAACAACTCAAATCCTTAGAATTTTAATATCTGGCACATATATTTGCTCTACAAGTATTAGTTGCTTTGATAATTCGTAAAGATTTCTAAAGTGTATAACTATTGTCATTGCTTCAAGTTTCTGTTACTTTAATCCTAGAAGAATAGTTAAGAACACGTTACTCTTGTTTTACAAATAGCTGCATGTGTGCGCATGTGTAAAAATATACATTTCCCATCTCTGGTCAAGATTATTGTACTAAAGGATTTGAAATCAAAGGAAGTTAAAAAAAGTTTATAAATGCATATATTCTTCTTGAAAAATTACAGTTCAGAAAGTTGAAAGTTGTATTAGCTTTTTATGGAATTTATTTTGACAACTTGTGTATGTATGTGTGCATATGATTAAATATGTGGTGCCCAGTGTGATATTTTGATGTATCAATATATTATTAAATCAGAGCAATTAACATATCTACACTTCATGGAGTTATTATTTCATTTGTGGCAAGAAAGATCTAGAGGGTTTGGGTTTGCTTTGTTTTTTTTTGTTGTTGTTGTTGTTGTTGTTGTTGTTTTAGGTACCAGGGATAGAGCTCATGACCTTGCACTTGCCAGGCAGGTGCTTATGCTGCTGAGCTAAACCTCCGGCTATCTGAAGGTTTTATAGAAGATGAATTAAGAAACAGTAGCAGTGGCAACTAGCTATGGAGGAGGGAAGAGAATTTAAATTCATTAAAAAGTGGACAATGATTGAAGTGGATACCATTGGATAATAGAGAGATTTTTATCAGAACTGGAGAATGGACATAAGCATGAGGATGGGATTTGTATGTTGCTTTATAAGTTGATGCTGCCACTTCTGCTGTTTATGTTTCAGAAGCAGAAAATGAGAAACAGAGAAGGAGTTATTTGATCAAAGGTCCAGAGTTCAAAAGTTCAGAGTCAGGACAGGTACTCTGTCCTCTGATCCTAGGTATTACCGCTTTTCCATTCTTCCATGTACCTTAGTTTGGGAAGAAAGACTTGGTCGTGATCTAGGGAAAATCATTAGGATTTTATTTTAGATACAATGAATGTAACATGAGAAAAGAGTAGCATAAACTGGTCAGCAGTTTTTCTTAAGAATTTTGGAGTAGCACTATCTCTAAAATGTTTTGAAAAAATCTTATGTGGATTGATTCAAATGTCTAAAGAAAAACTGTTCAATACAAATAATCACCATCTAATTTAGCTCATGAGGAACTTCATGGCTTTACCCTGTGCCCATCTGCATGGTTATACTCCCACTCTTCTACCCATGTAAACACTTCTAAAACATTACAATAAAGAGTACACTATTGTCTCACTTGTCTCTTATACTATGTCTTAGGAAAAACTCCTGAATACGTTGTTTTGTCTTGTGCTCACTGAATTTCTACAGATAGAAGAGACATTTTCTACCTGAGACTTAACACTAGCAAAGCCAGCATACTCTTTCATTTTCCTCCCTAAATGTAATCAAATGTGCCCAAAGAGTGAGCCAGGGTTGAAGTTGAACAAATGCTGGAGTCACCAGGCATGATTTTTGATAGAAGTGGAAAAAGATGACTTTTCAACTGCATAGAACCATCCTAAGGGGTCAGGTGGCATGCAGTGCATTTTAATGCAAGTAGTAAGACTTTAGCCAGGAGCATTTAATCCTTCTCAAGAAACATGGTGCTGGATCTCTTGTTCAGAAGAGGTGCCCTGAATTCTGCTCTCCAAAGAAAATCGATAAATTCTATTTGTATATATGGTCACTAGCAATGTTATTTAGTCAGAATCAATACAACAAATGTTCAAAAGCTAGAGAAATTTGGGATTCTTGTGTCTATTACATGACCAGGTATAAACCTTGTAGAAGTGGTTGAATACATCCTTTTATTAAAGAAGGGCCAATTTGGCCATAACTGGGATTTGTCATTTGTCTTGAACTGTTTACCAAATGCCTTGGAGTTGGCAAACACAAAGCCTAGTTTTGTTGAGTGTTTTCCCTAAATTTTTAAGCCCAAGTGATTCCTAGGGAAATTTAATCCATATGTTTCAGAATCGTTTACACTTAGCTCATCAAAATGTTTTGTAAGAACTACTTGATGTCCAAGATGTCTTTTAAAGCCACTTCTTTCAGAAACAGGAAATTGTTCTTTGTTTTGTTATTTTTGTTTGTGTTTCTCTCCTAAGAGTAAACAACCCCAAAACTCACAAAAAAAGAGGAATAACTTCCAAATTTTTAACAATTGGGGTCTCGCAGGTCCCCTACACACAGAATAAAATTCTTATAGTGAAAATTTTAGCACTGTGTATTCACTGATAATGCTGGTAGCCAGCACTTCTAGTAGTTGATTAATACCAAAGAGATTTTCAATAATTTTTCCAGGAAAGTATAAAAGACAGAACTATTGTTAGAAGATATATAAAATGGTGGTACAGTAATAACCATAAAAAGAATAAAAATATACTCAATTATAGTTTCCTTATAAAGGTGCCATGCCTTACCAGTTTTGTAGAACTGTATTAACTGCTCAGTAATAAAATGAATAAGATATATTCAAGAAACTTATAGAACTGCAATAGACCTGATTAATAAGTACGTAAAAATAAGTACATTAAAAGGTCTTCAATTATGCTAATATTCACGAATACTTTCTGTACATTGCTAGCAATTGAGGAAATAAGAACTGTGCACTTACGATGAGGGTATAAATATATGACATTTTTATTAAAGGATATTTGGCATTATACAGTTTAAATACATGCACAAGTCTTTTGTTTCATTAACTTAACATCTGGTTATTCAACCTGAAGAAAGTTCCATAAGCATAAAGATTCCAAAAATATGAATTGCAACACTAGCAACAATGAAATGAAATATCTTTCTAAGATGTTGTCATGAAAGCAGTGGAAATAAAATGTTTAGGAGATCAAGCCAGTAGTGATTAAGAAAATGAGAAAGGCAAAGATTTCTGGAAGGGCTCTGCAGTGAAAGACTATCATCAGAGATTTTTGTCCTAATAAGTTCAGAGGAAAGAATTCTCCCTGTACAAAAACTCACACCAAGCTGGCAAACTTGGAGAAGGACTCTTTCTCTGTATGGAGGTCCCGGGTAGGGACATTCACACAGTGTGATTCCAAGCAGGCATCTGCTTTCAAACAGGGCTCCTAGATGATTAATGACTTAGTGCTGGGTCTTCCCTCTTCAGAGAGTGGCTCACTCCCTGGAAAAATATTACCTGTTTTCCTTTCTCAACCTCATGCAGCCTTGTTTCAGAAGAATAAATTTAAAAAATATTATTTTCTTGTTGGATTTCCAGGAGAGGGACCACCTCTTCAAAACACCTGAAAGTTCAATAGCTGTCCCCTAAAATGAGGGCCAGTGAAGCTTTACTGACACCTTGCTACCAAGGAGATTTAAAATTTTCTCAAGAGCAAATCGCTTTATAGACTTGCTCCTGGGCTCAGAACGCTGGTTGACACCTTATCTACCTAACGTAAGACTATGGTTTTAAACCTCATCCATTCTGTTTGATAGATTGGGGGGCATCCTGGGGATGCTGAAGAAAGGTCAGTTGCTCTGAAATAAAATAGCTCCTTTGAGTTCTGTCAGAGAGGGCCACCCATCTATCAGCAAGGAATCATTATAAGACTAGCAGGGGACGAAAGGGGAGCGTGGAAGTAACTATCTAGGGGTATTTTTATATATTGAATAATCCCCCTTCCTTGAAGTGTTGCTCTTGCTAATGGTGGTCCAGCCACGGTGACTAAGACTGCAGATGCCGAAGGGAGGCTAAACAGAGGATCAGTGAAGAGCACTGCAGCCTACCCCAGGGAGCTAGCTCAGCGCTAGCTCTACCGCTGCTCACAGCTGCACTGAGAGGGTCACCGGGTGAGCCCAGGCGTCTCCCTTGTAACAGAGCAAGGCTTGCTCCCTGCAGGGCGGGAATGAGGATGATAGAGACAAACACACAGCCCTTCCAGAGTGAGAGCCGTGCGCTGGGAAGCAAGAGCTGCACCCCCATCAGCAACCTCTGTCAGGGACCGTGGGTCTCACTCTGTATCACAGCATCATGTCCTCTCCTCACAGAGCTTCCTCTGGTCCCTCTCCCAAATAACCCCACACACGGCATAGGCTCCCTGCTCCTTCGCTCTGGTTTTGTGACTTCATGGCAGTGATCATCATCAGTAATAATATTGTTTGCTTATCATCTGTTTATTTTATTCTTCCAAAATAAACCCTTGGACATTGGCATGGTGGTGCACACCTGTAATCCCAGCACCTGGGAGGCTGAGGTAGATGGATCCCCGTGAGTCTGAGGCCAGCCTGGGCTACACATCAAGTTCAAGGCCAGCCTGATACATAGCCAGACCATATCTCAAAAAACCTCCAAACAATAAAAATAAAATAAATCCTAGAATAAACACTTATTGTAATTCCATCATTTAAACAGTGCCTGGTGTACGTATATAATACATTATTGTTTAGTGAATGAAAAAATTAAAGAATGGTAGTTTCTTCATACAAAATGTTCATTTGCAGATAAAAGGAATGATTTCCATTTGTAAGTTCTGACGTAAAAGTCTGTCCAAGCTGTATTTAAATATGCAAGGAAAAGTTTAAGAAGAGTCTAAACTTAGGATTTCACTTATCTAGCAAATGTCACAAAAGAACATAATTTCATATGATCATATATATGAATTTTAAATGCTCAGAAAACTGAAATCATGGATTACTTTTTAATGTGGAGTGAAAATTCATACAGGAATAAGACATATATAATGGTAAGCCATGTGGTACCCCTGGGTATCAAATGCTAGGAGAAGGGTACATGCTAGATCCTGAATCTGTAGGAGACAAGTCAGAACTGGAGACAGTAACCTGCCATTTCTATACTGTGTTTTATTTTTCTTTAATACATATTTACAATGCACTGTAACTTACAATGCACAGTAACTTACAAGGTAACTTACAATGTAAGTAATTATGAATAATAAAAGATAATTATACTGAAATAAATGTTACATGGATTTGATCTCTCAATTTTTTTCTTTTTTTGCAGATCTAATACTTTATTAATATTCACATTTTTATTAAGTTTATTGGAATAATTTAGATAAACATAATGATCATGTTCATCCTAAGGAATTTGTACCTGTATATATATTGATATATAGCTTGATTTCTCTTTTTTCTCCCCTCCTCTCAACCTCTCTTACCCTCCTTATTTACAAAGTTCCATTTCCATCTTATACATCTTTTATGATTTTTTCCTTTTTCTTTCCTTCTTTTCCCCCTCCCCCTGCCTACTTCCTCTTTCTTTTGAACAATTTCTTTCTGTTTAATAAAACCTATTGCACACTTTAGTCCTTATTTACACTTTTGGTTCTTACACTAGAGAAACAATGTGATATTTACACATGCATGATTGATTTATTTCAGTTAAGAGTATGATCTCAAGGTGCATCCATTTGGCTAGAAATGTCTCAAGCTTATCCTTCTGATGGCTAAAAAAACACATTTTTTCCTCTTTCTTTTGAACAATTTCTTTCTGTTTAATAAAACCTATTGCACACTTTAGTCCTTATTTATCTTTATGTGTTGAAATTCTGGGTATCTGGGTGCTAAATGTGCTGTCTTTTAAACCTGAAGGGCTAATACTTTTTAATCTGGAGATGTTTACCGTAGTCCTTGTTTTACCAGCATTTATTCTTTTCTGAACACATGCAATGTGCCAAGCAATAAATTTCACCCCCTCACAGATTTCCAGCCTACAGCATTTCCCACTGACTTTTTACACAAGTTTTTGAGCTGGTCAGCATTTTCTATTTCAATAAAAATTTTATATATGATATTTTAATATATTAATCAGAAATAAATATGAAAGGTCACCTGAGTTTTCCAAAGATAAGTATAAAACTCATAGAGCTTGTGATGCATTTCTTGTCACGCTGCTACTTAGACAAAGAACTGATGGATGAATTCAGATCTCATAAGGAGAATTTGTTTCATCAGCTGAAGTAATGGCCTGGTCAAAGTTTTGTGAAGGATCCTGTTTCAGTTTCCTTTTGTAGCATGTCAATACTGATGATGCAAAGCCACAGTGGCATGCACTCTTCACATGTGTAAGGCAGCTGGGCTTGAGCTGCTCTTGGGTACGCTCGTTCATGTCTGGGGATCAGTTGACTGCCAGCCTTGATTTAGTCTGAGGGCACAGAGGTGACACGCAGCTCTTCTCTTCAAGTCTCTCTGTCTCTCTGTCTCTCTGTCTCTCTGTCTCTCTCTCTCTCTCTCTCTCTCTCTCTCTCTCTCCCTTCAGCAGAAGAGCCTCAGCAAGTTCTCAGGGAGGGTGATAAACATAAGAGGCGAGAAGAACAAGCCCAGCATCTTCCTGTCTTTCCAGCATCTTCTTGTGCCGTGCCTGTCAGTATCTTACTGGTTAAATGAAGCTACATGACACTTTCTAGATCTGAAGCAGGAGGACTCTAAACACTTACATAACACCAAGTATAATTAGAGGGAGGTGGAGGCTTAGGGGATTTTCAACCTACCACAGATCCTTTCAAGCTTCTGAGCATTATAATTAGGCTAATATTTAATTGAATAACTTGTTTACACTCAGTTTGTACTACCACATGTATATAGACACACACATACAAACAATTGAACAAACACATAGCTATGGGAAAGAGAAAACATCTGAGAATTTCAGCCTATTCTCAAATTTTGTATTTTTATAGTATTTTGTATCAAATTATGAGCATGGAAGTGATATTTTCCTAAGAATTCCACTGTTTCTGTTGTTAAATAATTAGTATGATTGTCAATGATTAATATAGTGACCTGTATCACTTGGTATGTTGGGTTCCAATTGTTCTTTAAATGTTCTACTATCTTAATTAGCTCATTGTTCATTTTTATTAGTATATTGAACAGAGCATGAATGAAAGGAAATGGGACTCAGAGAACATAAAAATGAACTTAATATGGAATAAAAATAGTGGGGAACTGAATGACATCAAATGGAGCCTTATCTCTTTATACTGTAGATCCTGTAGATTTCTCCTGAAAACTACTGAAACACATGCACTTAAGATAAAAGAGCAAGCTTCCCTTTAAGTGAGCTTTACCAATCAGTTAACCTGTTACATAATTAGTAGGCTTGATCTCATTAGGAATGTGCAAGGGTGGTAGATGCAAGTGTTCTGCACGTGGAAAGACTTCCCCTTCTCTTTATTCATCTTCATGATCTGTATCACCGTGTTCATCTGGCATTTCACAAACCTTGTTCTATTAAGCAATAGCTCTGTCTCTTATTAAATACATTCAGAATAAGTTGCTAACCCACTTAAGAGTTCACAGTTTCCATTACCAAAGTAAAGGTTCTGAAATGTCCTATAATAAAGAGTCCATTTTAGCTTCCTTTAATCATGCTTCACAATTTTAAAAATCTATTGGATATGCATGCATTTGTCAAAGAACAATGATTTATATGGCATTAGAAAGTATTTTTCTGCAAAAAATAGAGCTTTGTATTCTGTTATACACACACACACACACACACACTCCCAGGGAAGTGAAATTATTAAGGCACATCTTTCACTTAGAACTGCTATGTATTATGGATTTTTTTTCTGCTGTAAATCATTGGGAGAAACAGAAATTCTATATCATTGGTAAGATTCTATCAGTAAGTAAAATACCCTGTGGCTGAGTGTGTATTCAGACCCAGAGGATTCAGCAAAAGTGGAGGTGCCTTCCAGGATGCTGGGCTGTGTGTTGTGGAGTCCCTTCGATTGCCTTGGATTATTAGCAAAGATGATATAGCTTTAAGTTTTAGTGAAAAATAACTAACATTTAATTTATTGTGGTTATATTGGTTAAGGAACAATGGCTTCATACCATCTGACATGTATCCACTGAGAGGTAGGGCTTATGTTCCTTTCCCTTGGGGACACAATTTATCAATAACAGTGTGAGCTGTAAATGCCTCTATGTGATTGGGTCAGAAAAGAAGATGTACTTTAGAGATTTTTGTGTCTTATTGCTATTATTTTGTTTTTACATTATTTAATATGTTTATTATTTATTATGTAATTTATTACACATTACATTATTTTTATATTATTTTATTATTAACAAATGATGACTGTACGTATTTATGAGATTTAATGTATATTTTAGTGCATATACACATTTTGTAGTGATCAAATCAGGGTAACTGGAATATCTATCATGTTGAGCATTTATTTTTGTGGTAAGAATATTCAGAATTTTCTTTCCTAGTTAGCTTAAAATATACTGTATATTATGCTACTACTAACTACAGTCACTGTACTCTGCAATAGAAAGCCAGGCTTCTTCCTGAGATATATTGCTGCGAGACCTGAGCTGCCATCTTGGAAGCCTGGCTGTCCTGAATCTGCCATACTATGAGGAAGCACAGACCACATGAAGAGGTTATTTGAGTTATTCTAGATGACAGCCCCCACAGACCTCCACCAGACAGGCAGTGTCTGTTACAAGAGCAAGTGAAATTACCTGGAGAATTATAGCTCCCGTGCTTGAGTCCTGCCAATAATTTAGTGTTTCTACCTGAGGCACCAGTAATGTGGAGCAAAAGGAATCCATTCCCATTGTGCTGTCTCCATTCTTGACCTACAGAGTTTGTGAGCATGGTAAAATGATGGCTTCACACAGTCAATTGCTGGTGAACTTTATTATCTAGCAATGGCAATTAAACAAGTTGCCACATAGATTTCACTTTTACTAATATTACTAATCAGCATTTTCCTGAGCAGCTACCATAAGCCATCTCCTTTATAATACTTTCCTTATTCATCCAATCATAACAGAAACTCCATAAATTAAGTTGTGTTATCTCTTTGCTGGCTCACAATGAAGACATCAAGGTTAAGAGAAGTGAAGTAACTTATCCAATATGCTGTTTGCAATTTAAACTGTACAGCTCCAACTGACACCGGTGGGCATTTTCTGAAAAGAAATGGGGGAGGAAAGAAGAATTATGTTGGAGTCAGTCTTATAAACTTCAAATGCCTTTTGGTTCTTTCTTCAAATAACTCAACATCTACCGAAAAGACTGAGGTCAGAAACATCACCACTAGAAATCTAATCTCCCTGTTAGACTCAATCTTTTTGCTACCACTTTTTGACAGATTTATTATTTTTCTGGTGTTCAGAACCATAGATTCTAACTTAATTATAAGAAATACCCTGACATGACAATCTGCAATACATTACAAAGCTACTTCACTTCTGGAATACTTTACTGTATCATGGCTGACCCAGCCATATTTTCTGAGTTTCTTCTGTCTAGTATCCTAGTAAAATTATACTGATATGGTTTTTGTTATTACTATAGAAAGAAGGACAAGAAGTAATTCATGTAACATATAGCTTGGTGTCCCCCTCAGTTCCCTTTGGATGTCACTGATGTGACACACATCTGTGTGTCAGCCTCCCAGATTCTGTTTCTCTTACTCTTGGTTGATTGCCATGGACAATGGACCTGTCTCATCTACTTGGAGAGCCTGGAACTGTATATACACTAGAGTTCTCCCGGGTCTTGGGCTGTGTGTAAAACAGTAGCAAGCACTGGCTTGGCTTGTTCCTCTTCTCTGTCCTGACTCTCTCAGCTCTTTACCAGTTTTCCCAGGAGATCTTCCTTAATAAACCACTTGTGCCCAAATCCTTAGCTCAACGTCTGTTCCAAGGAGAATATAAACTATGGTAGAAGATCATAATAGATGTTAACACCACCAAAAAAATTGTCAAGTGACTCTCTCCGGAGGATCTGTTGCTGACACCCAGCATGCATATTTGTTTGCACTCACATTAGTATGTCTTCAGTGTTTTGATGCCATAACTGAGGAGTGAATAGCAAGCATCACCATAGGTAATACCAAGCAAAACATAGGTAATAAGATACCAAGGAAATTTACAGTCCATCTGGTACATAATGTATTTTTTAGTAAACATATCACTTGAAGAATAGTACTGTATAATGACCTATCATTTAATATAGCTTCTAATATGAGTTTGCTTGGAAACACAGTGTTGAATTTGAGGTTTGCTCCATTTTTCTTTCAGTGTGTATATTTTATCCTGAAATACTACCTTAATGGCAAAACTGAATTATAAAATATGAGACGCACTGGATGTGTAGCTCAATGGTAGAGAACTTGCCTAGAATGTGCAAAATCCCCGGCACTGTATGTTGCTGTCTCTGCCTCTTTTTCTACTTCTGTCTCTGTCACATATATATTCCATGTACCTTAAAATAAAGAATAGTGATAAAAACAATAGAACACATGACTAATGGGGCTTTCCAGCCCACTCTGAACTCTTCCATAAGAAAATCAACATAAATAACGTTGCTCTCGGAAGTCAGGACCTGCAGTTGGCTCTGCTGGAGTCCAGAGATCACAGGACACATCAAAGCACATGGCTTAATGGAACAAGGTATACTGGAAAAAATGATCGCCTTAGATAATAAGCCCACAGTTCAAACAGCAGGCCATCCCGAGTCATCTGTAAGCAGAGAACAAAGCTGATGTCCCGGGGCCACATGGAGCAGCACACACACAATTCCCCGGAGCCCAGGAGCAGGATCCTATCTTTTGAGAACTGCCATCCAAAGCCACTGGAATTTTAACATAAATACAAACAAACAGGAAACATGTTTTTTCCCAGAACAACTTCAGGTAAAACTTAAAAACACTTAGGCACAGACATTTTCTTAGCATTCACTTATTTTTAAAATGTTTATTCTATCTCTTCTTATTGTCATGATTTGTTGATGTTGATCCCATTAAGGATTTAATTAAACTATCAGCTAAAAGTTAATCTTGGTAAATGCTGGGGGATTCTGTATTAGATACTTGGGATCTGAGATTGAGTAGCTGACTCTTTGGGAGGTAATATGACAACAAGAAGCTAAAAATAAAACTCATGGTGCTAGCTTCCAGGGACTTATCTAACTCAAATGAATGCAAAGCAAACCGCTTCTGTTAAAGAAAAGATGCAGTGAGTTATAACTGAACCCTACACTGTGAGTAGATCTTTCAAATATAGTGTTGAGCAAACTAAAATTCTTGTAGGATTCTGCTAACCTAAAGTTCAGAAGCAGGTAAATGTTCTTTATGGTGTTAGAAATCAGGATCTTTTGATGGGGTAGTAACTAGAAAGGAACCCAAAGATGTTTCTCGGGTTGCATGAGGTCTCCATTCTTTCTCTCATGAAGTTGCTAAGAGGCACACGTGTCTTCCTGAGAAGGCATTGTGCTATGGGTCATTTTCTTTTTCGTTTGTTAAATAAAGCTTAGGAGGCTATTGTTTTGGACCAGCCTCTTTCATCAGGCCCCAGGTGACCGGAACAGTGCACAGTCACTTGTGCTGTGTCATACAATCAAATCAACTTGAAAACAGGCCTGTTACATAAATAAAAACAGGAGACTCCAGTCAACCTGAGTCAGTGTAATAAGGAAGTCCCTGATATTTTCACCCTGGGAGGAAAGTAGCTTTACAAAAATCAGTCTGATTGTTGTTCTCTGCTTCTGGTCCTTTCAACTATTTTCTGTCTCTACAACCAACTCCTCTCCTCAGCACACTGGGGCACACATTCTATCCTGTGCCACAAGTTGTTGCCTGATTCTAGAACCACAAATTAAAGTCAATTAAAACTTTAAACTGAATTGGGTGAAATTTTGCCTTTTGCCACATTTGCTGTCAAATGTTCCAAAACACATGGTACCTGGCTTACTCTTAAGAGTGCTGATCTTTTTGCCATCTCTACCCGAATCACCATGGTGCTCATGGAAAATACAAATTCCTGGGTCCACAACAAACTTGTTGACTTAGATTCTCTAGTGATGGAGTCCACAAAGCCTAAATAATTAACCATCTTGGAAACACTAAAGTGCTAATTTAGCTAAGTGCTCCATGGGTCATCTTTGGCCGCCCTCAAAAAATGTAAAGCCTGGCCTGTGAAACAGCTCCTAAGGTCACCTGGTCCCTTATTTGATTTGTGTCCCTCTCCTTGCACCTTTCAGAGCTGCCACCTGGGGTGCCAGCAGTCAAGTATCATATTTTCCTCTCTTCTACCAGATCCTTCAGTCAATGGAGTATAATGTTTACAAACCATCATTTACAAATGTTTATGACATCCTTTACAAGGCAGCTGCATCCCTCAATGAGAAAGAGTGGTGAACTAAACGAAAATTTGACTCCCATAACACCCTACCTTGTTCTTTTAAGTGGACTGTCAAAGGGGAGGGAGGCTTAGCTGCCGGCTTTAATGAGATAGCTTCATCTTGGCAGCACAAGGCACTGTTGGTAAGAAGAGACCCTTTCCTTGTTCTGCCACATTCCAAGCATTGCATCACCATCTTCAGAAGCAGCTGCCTTGTTTGTGCCACATGATAATTTGGGCAAAGGCACAAATCAATACCAGGAATGGGTGTGTGGGGCGCATGCACTATAAGTACTGTGAGTATAAATAGAGCAGGAAGAATAACCTTTTTGTGAACTACTGTGTGGTAATCCTCGGGAAGCCAGGAAGCTGGTGTGACTTCAATGGCCCTTTTATAACAGTACACGCACCTCCCACCCAGCTGCCCTTCTCCAGGCACTGGGCTGCTTACTTAAGTTACCATTTTTTAATGCAAATCATCATAATGGCTTGATAATTATTTCAATTGGCATTTATGGAGCCATTCAGTAAAAGAACGGCCAGGGCAAAACCCTAGCTAATCTCCCCACCTTTCATATCCTCTGGTTTGAGGTGGAATAACACAAGAAAGCCCCAAACCAGAGGCTTTTTGAAGTTTATTCTTAATGGACCCAACTCTCCCGCCCTGTTACTCTATGAAGTGAATTCAGCCCAAGTTAAACAGAATAGCAAGGGCATAATATTTGTGGTGGCTTGAAAGGAGAGGAGGCAACGACAAGCGCCCCCTTCCTCCTTGGCTTGCTTTTCAGATCGGTTGGATAGCATTTTAACAAGTTGTTGTTATTATTGAGAAAAAATAATAAACATTTATTGAGTGTGGTGATATGGTGAGTAACTATTCTAACATGTTTCGTCTAAGAGGATCTTATTCAAAAACATCTATTTTTTTTCCATAAAGGGTGAACTTTTCTAAAAACTATTTGTGGACTGTTAAGTAGTGTGCAATTTATTTACAGGAAGTCTAGCAAAACATAAATCCCTGCTCTACTAGACTGTTCCCTGTCCTTTCATGAATTCCTGGTCTGTAGTGATTAGAGTCAGAAGCTCAGAAATGAGAAAGCCACACAACATGCTTGTTCCCAGGACATGACAGGGTCAGGGAGAATGACTGTCATCTCTGTCTGGAACAAGTCTGTTCTCAAGTCGTACAGAGTACTCACAGGCAGTGCCTGCACTACGATGTAAATCTATAAAGTGGTTGAAATCGCTCATTCTTGAAAACACGCAGCCCACCTGCTAGACTGCAGGGACCAGCATTGTATCTAGCTCTGGTTCTGCACTTAGTTCTTAAACCCATTCGTGAGCCCTATATGGAAAGCTGGCTTCTCACTGCTGACTCCAGACCCAGACTCATCAACTCAGAGGGAGGAAGATCCACCGGCTAATGGGGAAAGGCATGTTTAAGGAATTCTTTGCTTAAGTAGATCAACAACAATGTCATGTGAGGACCCTACTAATATATTCTTTACTTCATCACATGACTCCATGGATTGAGCAAATTTCCAAATTTATCCCATAACAGTCTTTTTTTATTACTAGTATGAACTGTGAAACAGAAGTGTTTAATTTTTAAAACACTAATCCAGACCTGGATATATATTCAGTTGGGGTCTGTGGACGCCCCCAGCACACTGAAAATCATTCCACAGCACTGCTGATTCTGTCATGCTGTCCTTTGGTTGTTGCAAATGTCTCAGAATATAATTCACATCCAGGCTTTAAAACTGCAGTTATTAAAATATAGTGCATTAAAAATGCTATGTTCAATGTAGTAATAAGTCAGTATCATAGTTTAGGATTTTAATGACTGTATATGAGTATAATTGCTTACTCTGTGAATCTTATGTACTGTACCTTTATGTATTTAAGAATATTATTCTGAGGTGTGTGCACTGTGTGCCTGAATGACATGAGTCCTTAGCACCAAAAAATTGAAAAGCTCTCAGTAAGCTCTATTTGGGGCTGCTGATGCAGGAAATGAATTTACTTTACAGGTCAGTCATACAATTCTGATCCAAGTAATCTCAAAGGAAAAAAATGTCCCCAGGTCATGGAAAATCTTGACAAATAAGAAGAATGGATTGGGAAAAATCTGAATGAATCAATTAAAACAGTGGTTCTTTTGCTTCCCCAACTTGCATTGCACAACTTCAGGACTGGCCTGGCTGTCAGGGTGACAGGAACCCAGATGCAATGAACAGACATAACCAGATGAGTTTTGGAAAACAAATAACATCTAAATGCTTATTGTCACTTTGATGCTTAATTGAATAGCAATTATTAAAGGACAGAGCATAGTATTTGGTAACAATGTTTCTACAGTGAAAACTGGCCTACTTCTTACATAAATTCATCGATCACTGGATTGCTCACCAATTTATAATGGAACTCGACGCTCTGATGACTTCAGAAGTATGCTGAACCAAAGATCACTTGTTATGAGAAGACCTAGTAGTTTTTTCAAGCAGGTACAGTGTATTAGTTAGTATGAAGAACGAGACTTGGCTGATGAGATTCAGGGTGTTTCCATATTCACTGAATATGCAGCTATATATTTGGAAGAATATTTGATGTGCTTAAATGCTTAACCAGTTACTATAGTTTTGCTTGCACCTTCTTAGCCTGTAGTCTGATATCACACAACAGAATCATCAAAGCTTTTATTCATGTTTATAAATTTTGGATTTCTCCTAGTGGTTCTATCTCTTTTAAACAGGAAATTTTGATCTCATTATCTCCTCATGGACATGCAATTGGGTATATTAAAGAAAGAGAACAGAGAGAATGTATGAGATATCAAATTTTGCTTAACTTCTTTATACAGTTAATTAACTCAGAACTCACTGTGAGTTTAAAAGCCATTATTGGGCACAGTGATGCCTGCCTGTAACCTCAGCTACCTGGGAGTTTGGGCCAGAAGGATTACAAGTTTGCAAACTGTCTCAACAGCTTGAGCAGACTGTCTCCAAATGAAAATTAAAAAGGCCAAGAATGCAGCTTACTGCGACAGCACTCCTGGTTTGATCCCTAGTGCCACATTAAATAAATAGGCAAACATATCTGGGCTTATTTACAAAAAATTATGAGTAACAATTAAAGAAATACTTGAATGTGTATTTATTACTTACTTACAAGATCTTGTCTATAAATGTCACCCTACCATGGTCAACACAACCTCCCAGCTGACTTTTTCAAGGCGGCCGATCACATTGCTTCAACCCCCGGTCTCTCTTATCATTTTTCTTTCCTCTTAGCTGTTTTCCTTGAACCGTATTCCCATTCTCACCAGAACCACACAGGTGCTAGCATTCATGATTTTTTTCCTTCAAAACCCAGCTGTGTTCTCTGACTAATATACAAACACCCCTTGACTAGGAAATGGTTCTGCCTTGACTCAGTTTAATTTTTAATTACATTTCAAGGCTGCCTTTTCAAGGCGATAAAATTTCAGTACAAATAATTCACGTGTATGACAGGCTATGTATGACTGTGACTGGCATACAGGGTGAATAATTTCTTCTTTGCCCTTTCAGATTCATCCTCCTCCTTCTCAGGAGGCTTAGCGGAATGGACAGCACCAACCAGGCCCCTTTGCCTTCTGTTCTCAGGGGGATTTGCACAGTGGAAACTGCAGAACAGATAAAGGAAAACCTCATTGGGGAGGAGAGGAGAGCACGGGTCTTTATCAAAAACCTGTAGTGTGCAAGGGTTTTATTTTTTAGTAGCTAGTGGTGCTTACATGTCCTCCTAACAGTGTTCCTCCCTTGGCTCACCAGGTCTAATGGCTCTCAAGCTTCTCTGATAAATTACTCCTGGGTGCTTCTTGGCCCCAGATTTTCCTTCAACTCATTGATCTACCACATGCCACTGAGCTACGTCTGCCTGAGCCTGCTGTGAATTTCTGCCACAGTCGTGCTGAGACATTAAGGAAAACTTACACTGCGTGGTAGTTGTATTGCATAGATAATGATCTGGATCTAGATTCAAGTTCCAGTTCCCTGTTTTTCCTGAGGTGCAAATTTTATTTTAGCTGTTATAAAAGTGGGGATAATGAATTCAGTTTCAAAAAATTCTGGGAAAAAGAGAAAATACCAATGGTAGTAGAGCATGCTTTGTTTAATCTTAAGCCCTTATATACATTAATTTTTTTGACCAGAATCCTTAAACTGAACAATTCTCCAGATACTATTTCCACATATTATTTAAGATATTATTTCCAGTTATTGTTTCAGGTGTAAGGACCTTGAGTAAGTTTTTCACTGTAGCAAACAGCACCAGCAGTATCTATTGCCTTAATTGTATAGGAACGATTCTTTTCCTAACTAAATTCATACAACATGGAATTGAAAATTTGAAAATGAACAAATAGTGTTATCACTATCTTAATACTAGGGCAGTACAGGATTCTATTTATGTGTCTGTGTGGAGGTTTTCATATCATCTCACTTTTATAATTTTTTAAATACATTACCAGATGTTTGCAGCTATTTAAAAAGATCTCTGTGGTAACTGTAATTAGTATTAGGGTTGCAACTTCTGTATGATTTCAAATTTCCATGAATCAATAAATAAAACAATCTCCTTGCCCTTATACAAAATATAGTAATTCTATGTCTTTTCAAGGATGGAAGGATTGAGAATACAGTATAAATATCACTATCGCAACTATTATCTTGAACAATATTGGAACTATGAGTCAGTCAGGCAAATTAGACATGCTCCATTCTTCAAATTCTATTTATCACCCATGCAAAGAAAGGTACAGTGCTGGTAACACAGTTGTTAAATCACTATCTGTCGAGTAGTGTTGCTATCTTGGCATATGGTTCTTAGTGTGAATTATAGCATTGTGGAAAAGTCATGTGAGACATGCTCCATCTTATATATCCCTTGTTACATTTTCTTGTTCAAATGAGACACATCACTTCTGCTCCTGAGCTGCATCATGAACTAGTCACATGTTCCATCAAAATGCAAGTGGACTGCGGAACACAAAGCTCACAGATATTTGGAATCAGTTGAGCAGTATAGTCCTGCCACACCTATACAGATGTGCCTACATATATATTATATTAAGACTAAAAGTCATGCAATAATTTTAGTAAATTTGAAAGTAAATCTGAAATATGATTTTGAATTAGATTATGTCCCTTTCTGGGCATACAAATTTTTAGCCATTGCTAACAGAAATCTCCCTTTTATGTAGTGTTTCTTTTCCATAGAACAGTTCTTTAAATATAACAGTTCATATAAGCAAGATTTCTTGGTGATTGTGTCTGTTCTTATTATAAGATAATTCATGGAATACTGTATTCATTAACAATAAGGACCTTGGGAAATCTTGCCTATTCTCTTAAATCAAGATAAAGCACATTCAAATGATGTCAGAGAATCATTTTTACATCAAGATATTCAGAGAGGTAATTACACACTTTCCCACAGTTATTCACCCTGAACTTGTACAAGCTGAAGATTAGTAAGTTTCTCCAAGCAGTTTACAATGTTTTCCCTGGGTTTGATCTCAGAGTAAATGAACCACAGTTGCTCTCTATTCTTGCTTAGGATTTTTTTTTCTGATTTGTTTTATTTCATTGTTTTTCTGATATATCATATTACTCACTTGGTCTGAGTGGGGTTTTTTATTCTTAGTGATGAATAGTAATTGTTCTTTGAATATTTTCTTCTAGATTTAAATCTTTAGGTCATATTTATTTCTGTGCCCATTTCTTCCAACCTCTCCAACTCTGTCATGTTGTTATTTCACAAGAGAGATGATGTTTTGGATGCTACGGGGGGAAGAATGCATAAGGTCTTATAAGTATATTACATCAACCACACAACAGTATCCCTAAAGCTGTAACAGGGAACAAGTATAAAGGTCTATAGTAGTTAATAAGGAAGTTAATTTTCCACAGCTAAATTAAATTAAATTAATTATTATTTAAATCTTTTCCTTGTTTCTGTTTTCCAGTCTAATTAGTACCAGCTGGTGTGTGTGTGTGTGTGTGTGTGTAACAGGAATCAAACTCAGGACCTTGCATTCACCAGGCAGACTCTGTGCCACTGAGCTATATCCCTGGCCACCCATTAGCTTTATGACCTTGAGGTAGTAAGTGAAATATTTCTAGCTAGGAATAAAAAGAGAAATCTCATGGGAAAATAAAACTTCACACAAGTGTAAGCTGAATTTTAGATGTCAGTGAAATACAGATCATGTAGATAAGAGCTACATAAGCAGATAACATTTTGGAGGGTCATTTGCACTCTGAACTCCCAAGCGTGCATGGTTCATCTGTCATTGGGTATCCATGAGTCTAATGCATCTATCTATCATCTATCTATCTATCTATCTATCATCTATCTATCTATCTATCTATCCTAATTTCATAGAATATCCTGTTGCATTAGATTCAAACTGTTGCAATTTTGACTATGAACTTTAAAGTCTGGAGTCATGTAGTAATGTTCCAAGCAAACTACATTCTGGAAAACTTTTGGGGGATAGGATCTTATTTCAAAGCCATCATTGCAACGGTTGTATTGTCCATCTCCAAGTCTGCTAGCTCATTCTGCGGGTAAGCATCTAAGCCATTAACTGATTTTGAAGCCCTTACAACTGAGACAGACTAGAATCTTAGCATAGTCTAACTCTCAAAGCATTTAGAGCATCTTCATCAAGTTTTGAGCACTTATAGAGCAAAGTAATCTGAGGTCTAAGTGGGATTTTAAAGGTTTTTTTTTTAACTAGGTAACATTGAACCATCTTGACATCCAAGAGGTGTCCCTTAGTTCACCTGAAAATATATAAAGAAGACCCAAGGATTTGGTCTTACATATTTTGTCGGATTTATGTGACTTTAAGCAAGATAATACAAATCTTGCTTCTATTCTGGTATTTATAGATGTGTTACAAGTTTACCTATGTCATACAGTAATGTAGGCACACAGGATATAATTAATTTTACAGTAATGAAATTATTGTGACATCTGTTTGAACTTATGAAATGCTTTTGAAAATGATTTTAATATATATGCATATATATATATATATATACCCATAAAGTCATTTACCTGTAGGGTTTTTAGAAAACAAACTTTTGAAAGACAGTTAACTAAATGTAAAACTACATTTTTTATAAAGTAATATACTAATGTACATTAAGAGACATTTATAACAATGGTAGTGTAATAGAAAATATCTGTGTTTTTTATTGATGACCCTCAGCTTCTGTCATGATTACTATGGTTAATGCTTATATTCATAGTTGGAAGAAATGTTATACTTTCTTTAGTAAAAACAAAAATTTTTTTCATCCACATTCCCTGGACTCTCGACTACAAAGTAATCATCGTTGACTATTAGTCATTATTGAAGACCATAAGGCATGGATTTTGCTTTCTTTCCTTTCTTTTCTGAGGGATAGAATTAAGAACTACAGTAAGTGAGCAAGGTCAAACCAAAGCCCTTGCTTGGCTCCTTCACCTCTCATCTGCTCCCATACTTCCACGGGGACTGCTTTCCCCTCCTGCTTCTCCAGGAGGTCTTGCTCTGTTTCCTTCTCATAGTTTTCTGTTCTTGTCTTGGGATCCCTGCAAAAGTCTCTGTGCTATTCTTTTTCTACCATGTAATAATTCCATTGACAGACTGTTCCTAACACAATATAAACACTGTTCCTACATTAGCATTTCTACTCAGTGATTTTCAAATTTTACCACATTTCCAAGGTACTTGTTAGTATTGTTAAAACCCAGATTGTTCAGCCTTTCTTTCTTCCTTTCTTTCTTTCTTTCTTTCTTTCTTTCTTTCTTTCTTCCTTCCTTCCTTCCTTCCTTTCTTTCTTTCTTTCTTTCTTTCTTTTCCTTCCTTCCTTCCTTCCTTCCTTCCTTTCTAAATTCTACTCTTTTAATTACATACATAAAGCACATAGGAACACACAATTACTCATCTGAAACATTGTTAAATATGAAGCATTTAAGTATAGACCTTCAAATATTCAACCAGTGAAGTACTTAGAAAAGTTTATTTTGTGCTTAAAGAATTTTCTAAGGCATCACAAATTACCTATCTAAACTCTCTTTCTTTCTTCTTCCTTCCTTCCTTCCTTCCTTCCTTCCTTTTCTTTTTTTACAATGCTGGTATGAGAAATTGCCTCAAACTGAGGGAGGGGCCAAAATCAACACAAAGGAATTACCTTTTGCTTAGGAAGATAAGAAATCCAGATTTGGTCCACATGGTTTCTCTGTTCTGGCACCCTCACAGGAGAGTGGGCTGACATTGTCTTCCTTCCAGAAGCACCTACAGTGCTTGCATCCCCGAGGTGTACTTTCCCCACCACATCACTCCCTGTGATGGTCCTGCCTCCCTCTTACAGAGGATGTTGCCATTACCCTGGGCCAATCCAGGTAACCCAGGATGATCTTCACATGTCGAGATCATTAATGCAATCACATCTGGAAAGTCCCAGAAACAAATTTCAGGTGGGGGATTAGAGTGTGGAATTTCTGTGGAATTATTCGTCTTTCTATCACAAGTGGGACACACACCACTTCTGCTGCTCTGGGGACCTCACACTGACAACTGCTGGTTGGTGGAAGAGTTATGTGTTCTAAATCAGGCCCACTGCTAAGGGATGGAATGAACTTAAGATGTCAAATGCTCGCTCCAGCTCTGTTCTCACATTCATCAAAACAGCAGCCAGTTAATTAGCCTGACTTTCATCAGTTTATTAGAATAATTAATGTGTGGTTTATTATGTTAAGTAAGAGCAAAAAATCCATTACTAGTATTACAAGGGAAGAATGTTTCTCCATACTCTCTGGGGGATAAAGGAACCAAGCACGGGAGAGCAGAATTAATCAGGCCTAGAATGAAAGGGAGATAGTCACCCCAGTTTCAAGTAAATACAAGAGATTATACTTAAACCCTAAAGCTCAGTAGATAACCTCAGCCATGGTAAAAATTGACCTTAGTCAAAAATAATAACATTAGAGGGAAATCATGCATAGCTATCTCCCTTCCAAGTTTAATTTCTTTTTTTAATAGTAAGCATTTGGTCGAGGCAATGGAGATCATTAGGCCTTTGCTGCTTACTTAGAGGTTGAGATCCACATTAGCTGCATGTTAGAACCCAAAGGCACTCTCGTGTGGGTGTGGCTAGCCAAGCATTTTGTCATAGGATATCAAAACAATCAAGTCTCACCCAACAGTGTATGATTGTCCACATATGTAGATTCTGCTGCTCACCTCTCCTTTCCTTCACTGTGTTTTCCTTTTGTTATTTAAACAAACATCTCCCAAATTTATTTTTAGAAAGTACACTGGAAGAATTAATTACCACATGTCATTCTTGTGAAGCCAAAACAAAAAAAAAATTACTGATATCTTGCAGAACACTTTATTTATTTTATCCTCCAGAAAAATCTGTCAATGACATTGAAATAAGTACTTGTTTACACACTGGAGAGAATAAGAAGCTATAAACTATGTTCTCTGTGGTAAATCATTTTAGATGGAAAATAATCCAATCCTGTGCTCACTAAACTTGGTGAAATAATGACTAACATTTCTTCAAAATCATGCAAACTACTGTCTATCTTTGAAGTCAAATAGTTTTGACCCGACTATAGCACAGGAAGTAATTCATTTAACATTGTGAAGAGTGTAGAGAGATCAAGCTTTATATGCCAGATTTTTAGAGAAGGAAGTAAAGTACCAAGATTTCTCATGGTTAGTGATCAATCTGGGATGATATTCTGATTCAAGTACTATTATAACATGTGAAACAGCCAAAGATCTCATGGACTGGTTTTGACTTCTATTATCTTTGTTGCTTTAGATGATTTTTTTTCTGATGTTAACAAAACAGTTTGGTAGTTTTTGAAAAGGATGATCATTATACTCTTTAAATTCCAGTTTTCCTTCTAAAAATGAGGATGTTGAACAGCATATTATTTAAATTGATGATTAATTTAAAACTCACAAGGAATGCCTTCTGCTTGTTCTCTCCTTCATCTCAAGCACCTAAATTTTTCTGGCATACAGGTGGTACATTTTAATTATTCATTTAATTAACCTAGACTGAAATGAATGGTGCTTTCTCATTCTGGTTTCCTTTACCCTACTGATTTTAAAACAGTGGAGTGTGTTGACTGATTTTCCATGCAATATCAGTGTCTGGGGGACAGAGAGGAAAATAAATCCAAAGATGAAACAATGCTTCTCTGTGACTTGCAGTCAGTTGTGTAATCAAAGTGGTAGAGAAATTTATGAACTGAAGTCTCATGTTGTGATCTAAGATTTAGACCTTTCCAAAAACAAAAACAAAAAACACAAGGCATTCCAGTAAACAACCTAAAACCAGGCCAATCTCTGCAGCAGGAACTAATTCCATCTCTGGGAGGCTGACTATGCCCCAAGGGTGTACAGGACTGAGAATCCAGGCGGGGGTCTGATCTTGCACCTGGAATCCCAGGGAATTCTCCTGTGATGGTCCTGGCATAGCTAAGGCTTGAGGAGAGGAGAAGGGGGTGGTGCCACACAGTGCGTGGCTCCTATGAGGAGGTGAGTCTCAGTATCTTCCCAGTCAGCTAACACTTGTTCACAGAGGTGATTCCTCCAATTTACCCTCTAACAGGTAGAACAAGTTACCTTGGAAATATCTTCCCCAGGATTTGATGGGCATTCTACCTTTCATTCTGCAACTCACATCCCATGGCAATGATTAAAGCACTACATAATTTTGTGGTATAAATATTAATGACTCTGAAATTAGTTTCTCTCAGTTCTTTAGAAAATAACAGTGTGTCTGCAGTCTCATATCTACTCTCTACCCACCATAATCATAAGCATCTTAGCATTGTTTCTGCTTAGTTTAGAATTAGATATATCAGGTACTACTGCCAAAAACATAATTAATTTTGTAATTTGAGAGATATGTTAGATTTCACCTTTACTGTAGGTAAATTATAACCATTTCTGTCGGTCATGTATAAATATTATTACTGACATAATAATAGCACGATGCACAGTTTCAAAATTTTATTTTTCTCCCACTTAGCTAAAGGGCTTGGTTCTACAAACCAACTAAGACATTCTGAAAGCCTATTTTCTTTTAACCACATTCTCTGACCTCAATCCTGGCATGCATGCAGACCTTTTAGTGATAGATGAGCAAAACTCACCATTAGAGATATAGCTGTGTTTGTGTTGTGTCAAATATACAACTCTAATATGTTACTTGGTCCCCTTTTATTGTATGCCAATGCAAAAATGTTATTTCCATAAAAACTGAAAATTCCTAGAAAGTAGAACAAGCACAGCAAAATGGAATCATAAATTACATTTTCTTTTCTTTAGACCCAAGCATATTCTTTAAACTTCCCCAGGTCTAGGGCCTAAATGCCATGCCTTCTCTCATAAGCCTGGGTGAATGGGGAAGAAGCAGACTCTGGTGCTGGGGAGTCCAGGTCCACTTTCCTTTCTAAAGGGAAAGGATGGAGAGAAACGTGAGAGGAAGCTTGGGGTTGTCTGTTGTCTCCTAGTATCACAGCTCTCAGGCGTCCTTGCTATAAAAGGTGCTTGCACACCTGGACACAGTGAAAAGATGAATATGGCACATGTGAGGCCCCCCACATCATCTCAGAACTAGTTTTTAATAAAGCTTTTCTTTTACCTTTCACCAAAAATGGCCTCCCATGGTTTGTTCAGCATACAGAGCAGAGTGGCAGCTAACATGACCCTGAGTAAAGCAGTTTTTGACACATATCAGATGGATTTTGCTAAAGAGTTTATCTTAAATCCACAAATCACATTAAAAGATAAAATTGGGGTGGGGGATGCTGACATCTGCATCATTTGAGAGAGAAAACAGAAAGAGAAAATGCACGTGTATGTTGGCAGTCAAGTTTGATGGCTCATGTACGTGAAAAGAAGGCAGTTTATGGAGTCCCCAAAATAACCAGCATCCTCTGCGGCCCTAGTATTGCTGTTTGCTACTCTCAGTCGTGAGCAGACCTGGGAGCAATTTCTCCTATTTCACTCTTCAAGTTGGCATTGGCGCATTGCACAAATTAAAAATTGTCCCCATATGCATAATTTGCAAATAACTCATTGTGTTTATAGGCCACCTATTGTTTCAACATTTACTTAGTTACACAGGTGAAATTCCATTTTAATGATTTGATAGAAATGGTCTTCAAGCGAGATAAAAACATTTTCTTGTTATACCGACTTCCCCAGATGAATGAACTGCTATTTTGAATGGATCATAAAACAAACATTGGAGAAAACGTCTTACAGCTACATGTGGCACTTCCCTGACGTAATAAATTTTGGAGAAGGGAACATGATATGTAAGGATGGCATGTTGGAATATAACCTAATTTTAATCTAAACAGTAATTTGCTTCTAATGATATGTCTCAAAGATATATCATCTGCCTCCCATTATTACCCAACACCTCGTGTCTGCATTCTCAACTTCCTATTAGTAATTCCCACATCGATGCCATACATGTCTGTTATCTGATGGAACAAGGTGTAATAACTTGTCAATGGAACATGAAGAAAACATTTCCATGACACCTGATACTAAGCCCAAGGTGTTTTATGCTCTTTGAGAGGATATAGTCCAGACACCATAAAATTATTAGCAGAAACTGGAAATGTGCTTTGATATATATGTTAATGGTATTTCTATGGAAAGATCAAGATTGTCAGTGTAGAGCCCTTGGGCATGAATAGCTTAAAAATTTGTGGATTCTGCATTAGTTTTTGAAAGATGGAATGTGAGTGCCAGCTATTTCATAGTGTAAGGAACTCTGCCTGAAGTATAAGTGCCATGCCAATGAAGTGACAGGTAAGCTCACTGTACTATGTGTATTTCTAAGATTCGATCCCCATGACCTGTACTTCTGGAAGCAAGAGTGCTTTCTGCTTGCAGTTCTCTTTATACTTAATGTTTTTTTTTTCTTCTAGTTTCATTGTGAATTTGAAAGTTCCAGCTGACATTGTGGAGTCTGTTCTATTTCATAGTAATTGCAATCACATACACGTACTTTTTACACATCAAAAACTCCTTAAGTGCTTAACAAATACTAACATCTAATACAGCATCCCTATAATACAGGGGGTTTTGTTTGCATTTTGATTTAAGGATTCCGAATTAGACAAGCACAAGTTGACACATCAGCAAGCACTTCTTTTCCAGGTTTTGAGACATTTTGTTGATTTTAGCCATAAATGTTAAAGACTTTTTTTTAAAATCAGACTTTGGAATACTGGATTATGACGAATATCTTGGATGATCTGAAAAACACCCACATTTATATCCAGGCCAAAGAAAAATGAGTAAGGCCCACAAATACAATACAGGATAGGGGTTGAAAGAGAAAATGGAGGGGAGAGACCGTGCAAAAGTGAATCTCAGCAAGACAAGATGGGAGGATTGGGGAGGGTAAAGGGAACAACAATGCAGTGCACAGGTCAGGTGAGTTTCAAGAGGAATTTCAGGAGAATATAGGAGAAGAAATCCCTAAGATGCTAACCAAGGCTGCGTGCCTTTCCCATTTCCAAAAAAGGCGCATGAAAAATAAAAGTTGTATCACTATTTCAGTGTCTTGTTTCTTCTCCCCAGTACCTCTCAACTCCACAGACCTTATGGATAATGATATAATGAAATAAAATATACACCAAGAAGCATAGATCATGCTGTAAATATTACAATGTCAGCATAAAGGCTTTTTTATCATAGCTAATAAGTTATGGCAAATTTCTGTTGAGTTTTGAATATATAATAAGCTGAAGGAAATGAGCAGTGAAGGATAAATGGCAGTGGTACTGCATGGTTTTTATAGTGGATTATTTTCAAATTGATGGGATTTCCATTTGTGGTGCTCTTTTTCTCAGGTGAAGTATGTGGGTGCCAAAATAGATGCAAATAAAAAGAATATGACCAGGTGTTGACAGAACTAGTATGCTTTGCTAATCCTATGTATTAACAAGATGCATTTAAATATTTGTATATAACACTTAACTAAGAGTTCTAAATATTTCTTTGTTTATATTTTGAGAGTTATTTGTTATACTTCTTCCAAATACTCTGGCAATGGTCCATTCCATTATTGATTATTGTCAAAGTAGGCATTGTGATTCAGAGAGCCACCGGTGGGACAGCAGCCTTAGAATCCCCGGGCTACAGTTCAGAAGGCCCTGTCCCTGACATTGGTATAGACCTCGCCCACCAAAACTGATCTTTGAACAACATCTTCAGATGATTTACAGGGACATAAAACATCAGTATACAGAGAGTTGATTTAGAGAACCACTCTTTTAGTTTTCTCTTGGAAGGAAACATCAGGAATGTGACTGTCCTTGTAAATAGCAACAGTAAGAAACAGCTACACACTACCATTCTAGAGCAGTGTTTGTGCTTCTCAGTCATGAAAGTGCATACAACTTATCTAGCGATTTTTGTTAACATCAGATCCTGATTTTTCATGTCTAGGTTGGAGCTGAGATTCTGTATTTCTATCAGTCTCATAGACAGCACTGTGATGCCATTCGATGACGACGCACTTTAGATAGGAAAGGTGCGTAGACAAGGATTTCAAAGTGAAGAGCCCAGAAGTGATTGGATGATTCTGATGCACTTTGAGACTGAGAACCTCTGATCTAGTGGTAGAAGTAATTAGATCTTCAGAACTCCAACCCAAATGCTCATCTTTCATTAAAAGTGAAAGAAGGCAAAAGCCTGAGGTCTCCGTGCTTTGGAAATGGTTACGATTTTAGGTAAAGGCTGAGGTCACATTTTCTCACTGAAGAGTTTTTGCTCTAAGTAACTTTAATTCCACACAGATGAAAGGTGATAGTGTTTCTTGTATGGTGTGACTCTATGGGAAGATATTGGAACTGCTCTACTACAGTGTGACACGTTCCACTGTAATGATAGGACCTTTACTTCTGAAGGATAAATAGTTTGGAGTATATTTACATATAAGTACTATAATAAAAAACATATAAATTACCAAATGTAATATATAATGTCCCTGGTTCATTAGTTCTGCTTTTATATGAACAATCCATGGAGGGTTTCTTTTTCCTTAAAAGCCTTGGTGGAAAATTGCAATATTGGCAAAAGTTTCCAAAAAAATATTCTGGAGGCAGTTTACTTAGACCAAAATCCAAAAACAACAGAGAGATAGATTTGTGCAGGACTCAAATGCAGGTAGCTCCCTCAATTAACCCATTGTCTCATCTCCAGGGCTGTTGAAAGAGGAGAGGGCAACTCAGGAAAAAGGCCCAGCTCACTCCTGCACACTCATTTTAATAAAGTTCATTGAAAGGTAAGGAACTTTAAATCATTAGCAGAGTTGGGGAAGAGAAAAAGAAATGCAAATGAGGCTAAAGCCTCTACCCAGAAATCCCAGGATGAAAGTCTTCAGAAGTGCAGGGATCTTAGTACTTTTCATATAGTGAACAGCCAAGTATTACACCAGCACTGTTAGATACAGTACGTGACTTCATACAAACAATTTGTTCAGTTTCTATCAAATGTCCAGTGCTCCCAGATAATAGTATAGACTAAACAAATGAAGCCATTTCTAATTTTCTAAATTTATAACTGATTTGATCACAAAACAGTCTTCCTTTCACTATTAGCAGCAAATAAATTTGTGATTCAACATCTTCATCCTAATTATGGTTTTCTATTTTGCCCAAGGTAAAGGCCACAGGTGCAAATAAACCATGATTTTCCATTTTCCAGCCATAGAAGTGAATCAACTTTCTCCTTGCTCGAATGGGTTTTCCTTTTCTCTCATTAAAGATGTATCCTTCAATACCAGTGTGTATTTTGTTGAATCTTAACAGTATTCTCCCAAGCACATTAAACTTCAGAAGTAGGATCCTATCTTCAGAATGGGACATGGCATACAACAGTAAAACAGTCCCAGTCTTCTGAGATGATAAGGAAACCAACCAAGTTACAAAAGGCAAGTATAACCAGGAGAAAAAAGATGGTCCTCTGTTAGGTTATATTTTCCAGAGAAAGCGTCAAGATGTTTCCCATCTCATGTGCTCCTGCAGTGTGAATTGGATGTCCCTCTTATAGGTGAGTGGAATTATATGTTTTCTCCTCATGAATGTGGGTGACTTGTGACTTTGACCAAAGTAAAGGTATGTAACTTTGACCAAAGTAAATGTATGTAACTTCCATTGTTAGTTCACAGATGATGACATAGCTTCTGACTGGTTCATTTTGGAACCTGCTCTAGGAACTCAATCTCCAGTCTGTGAGAAAGCTCAAGATTCTCTATGAATAATATCAGTATAAATATTCCAGCAGCAGCCCCAGCTGAGACCCTGTTGCAAGTATAATCCACGAGAGAGATGAATAAATAAATGTACAGATGATTCAAGTCTCTAGTCATCAAGTTATTCCAGACTTTCAATATCCCCAGCTGAGCAGACATCATGAAGCAGAAACACAATATCTTTGTTACTGTTATATGTTTTTTGAATTCCTGAAGCACAAAATCTTAATATAACTATTGTTTTATTGAGTGACATTTTACTCAGTAAATTTACTCGGAAGAGTTCTTCTCTGTAAAACATATACACATATACAAAGCCATACATACAAGGAGGTGGTTGATATTTACCATGTAAAAAGCCTTCTTTCTCCTGACAATATTTTATATTTGCAAGAGAAAGAGAGAGCTATCTGAAAGATTATACATTGCCCCGCACCTTTGATTCATTGTTAGTTATGTGGTATGGTGAAAAGTACAGTAATTGCAATGTCAGGGGCCCCAGTAAGGTATGCAAGGACACAGATCTTAGGATATATTTCACAGTCTACATGGATTAGCCCTCAGTTATATTGATATCAATCTGCTGTATGCAGAAGTCATGAAAAATATTTCAAATCAAAATATGCTTGCTCTGTGTAGCCCAGATTCTTTGCAGACGTAGACTCACTCGTGGAAGGTAATTGCATGGCATGGGCTCAGGGAAAGCGCTGGACTAGGTCCGGAGTAGAAAACTTGCTCATGTCCTGTTTTGCCCAATACTCTGGTCACAGCCAGTGACTGAGATCATCAGGGTTTGTTCACGGCCTGACATCCAGATGTTAAAGCCAGATCCATGTTATCATGTGATTGGAAAATGTTAGAAAACTAGATTTTAGTGTTTCCACTTATATTTTAGTATTGCCATATTTACATATGAAGTAGAATGGAGATTTTCCTGGCATAGTTTGTTCTTTTACATCTGTGGAACAATAGTGAGTTGATGGAGTCTTTCCTGGAGATTGAGACTGGTGAAGATGTTTGGATAAAAATTAAAAGCCTCCTCTATGCTAATATACAGTTTGGGGAAGATCCAGTAAGTTACAGAAAGATTTAGAAATACCTTCATGGGAAGCAATGGTGATAGGTATTGGAATTAATTACTCTTAAATACTCTCCATGTGAAGGACACATGGGTGGTTCTGGCAAATGTCAGAAAAGGGTGGGTTTTATAAAAGCACCAGGAAGAGTTGTAAAGAAAAACATGAACAAAGAGAATAAGAAAGTTGGAACCTTTATAAATAGGATATAAAGTCACAGAACCAGATGTGGTGGCACGCACCTGTAAATCCCAGCGCTCCAAGAGGCTGGGCAGGAGGTCTAGCCCAGCCTGAGCCATTCACCAACAGAATAACACTCTGCCATAAAGTAGAAAATCATAAAGGGGAAAGGGGCTGGGTGTGTAGCTCAGTGTGAAGGTCTTGGGTTCAAATTCTGGTATTGCAAAAATAAAGTTTTCATATATTCAGTATCATGGTGTCTAAATCACGGAAGGAATTTTGGAACGTAATGGGACAAAACTCACCACACCTGGTTGCATTCAAATATGGCACTGCAACTTTCTCACATTCATCGCAACACTTTTGTTCATGAAGAGCATCCAGCCTTTGCTTTCAGAAACCCACAGGAAATCGGCAACCTTTAAATAAGTGAGTTCTTGAGAGGCAATTTACCAAAGGTCAGAACAGAGCTAAGTGCTCTCACCAAGAGGCACATATGCCCGTGGCTATCAGGTCTGAGGAGCCCTCACTGGCAGGGACCAAGGGGGCTGTCTTCTCTCACCAGATGATGGGAATGTTTATTTGATTGGCTCTGAAAGCATCCACATGCATAGGCTGCATTTTCCACATAGCTTACCAAACTTAAAGCATAAGAAAGTCTTCAGCTAGAAGTTGACTTGTCAAACCATTTTCTTACCTTTGTGTCATTCCCTCAGCTCCCCTCATTGATTTTCAACAGCATTGCATCAGCTGGATTTCTAATGAGAAATACAAGGCATTTTTCTTTGTCCAGCTTTCTTGAGGCATCTCCATATTTATTTCAGTAGTGGTTTTACTAGTTTAGATTCCCATCAGCAATTGAAAGTGTTTCTTTCCCCCCATATCCGTACTAGCATGTGTTGGGTTTTACGTTCTTAATAACAGCCATTCTGACTGGTGTAAGAGGAAATCTCAGAGTTGCTTTGATTTCCATTCCCGTAGTGGCTAACAATACTAAACATTGTTAATGTTCTTACCGGCTTTTTGTAATTATTTTTTTGAGAAGTATCGACTCCCTACATTTGCTCATTTTTGATCAGTTCATTTGCTTTTGGGGGGTTTAATTTCTTGCGTTCATTGTATTTCCTAGATACTAGTCCTCCTATCTATACATAGCCTAGGTATGTTCCTCAAAGGGTTACAGTCACTGTGTTATGGTGACACATGTATGCCTGTCTTTACTGCAGCTCATTTCACAACAGCTAAGCTTTGGAAGCGGCCTAAGTGCCCATCAACAGACACATTCATAAAGAGAATGTGTCGCAGCATACAGACATGACAGAGCTTTACTGAGCCAAATGGAAGTATGGATTCAAGTTATTTGCAGGAATATGGATACATACTGAGCCTATAATACTAAGTGAAGTAAGTCAGACACAGAATTTTAAATATCACATGATTTTGCTTATATGAACAAATCTAATTCATAAATGAATTAAAAGTAAGATAAAAGAAAGATAATTAGAAATCAGGGAAGCACACATTTTGGAGACTGAGAAAGGAAGTAGGGAAGGATCAAGGGCAGTGTGCATAGAGGGGAAGATGTCAAAATTGATGATGGTATGATACATATATATCAATTTCCCAAAGCCAATATAAGTATTATGGATTGCCAACATGACCTGATTAAAAACATAATTGCAAACTCTTGAACCCCAAACAGATTGACTTTAGTACCTCTGGAGGGTGGACTGAGCCTTCTGTTTTATCAACCCATCCAGGCAATTCTAACACATGGAGAAGTTTGAGCACCACTGGGCTGAGGTCAAGGTGGGCACAGATGACCTCTCATATTGAGCTGGATTGGAAGGCGAGGGCGAGCGTGCTTCCCTGTCCTCCTGGCACTCTGTTTGCTTGACCTCAGTTCCACCAGTCTTTCCTTTGGAAGTAAAGAAACAGATTGGAAGACAGAATACTACCTTTCTCTTTGTTCTTTTGTTTCAACAATACTAGTTTTCCTTGGGGTTGTGTGGTTTCCTCTGACTGAGAACAAGAAAGGATCCATAAAAAAAGAAGTTCAGAGAAGAAAAAAATAAATAAATATGGTTTCACCATCTGGGGAGACAGTAGACATATTATGAAGCCTGACTAATTTAACATCTTTTTAAATTTTTGCAGATGTATCACATATCAAGAAAATATACTTCTACATTAACAAAAGTCAATGAATTATAGCCAGCTTTGTTTTGTACTTAGTTTACATAAGTGAAATTTATAATAAAAAGATATTAGATTCTTTTCAGTACTAAGGATTGAAACCAGAGCCCATATTGTCCTCAGCCCATCTGTAAAACTTTTGTTATTATGAGACAAGGTGTTACTAGGTTGGCACATAGCCCAGGATGGGATTAAACTTGAGGGTTCCCTGCTTCCGCTTCCCAGAGTGCTGGGACTGCAGGCTTGAATCACCTCCTCGGCATTTTGGTTACAGTCTCGCTGGGTGCTGCGCCAAGCATTTGCAGTTCACTCCTGGAGAAGCTCAGGCAGCGGGATCCCTTGAACCCAGGAGTGCGAAGCCAGCCTAGGCAGCAGAACGTGCCCCATCTCTTAAAAAAATCACTTGTCCTGAATCTTCTATGCTTCTAGAACATGTGACAAATCATTCTCAAAATGATGAAGTTGAAGTAACAACACTTCAGCTCATCAAAGCAACTTCAGGGTGTGTATCCGGATTCTAGGATTGTAAACACCAACTACGACAACAAAATAATCAACACGTAAAGTTTCAAATTGCCTTTTTTATTAGAGTTAAATTGATGCTTCCTTAAAAGTTGTATGAAAAAACAGGGACTCTTCATTCAAAATTCTTATTTTTTATTTTCATCTTATAAGAAGAATATAGTCAGTGTGTGCTTGTGTTTATGTATGTGTGCTCATATGCCTTTAATATTTTTCGGTTGCCTCCTTCTTCTTTAAACACATTTATGCTGCCTGTACCATATTAAAACAATATATCTCTCTTGGAACCTATTCTAAGACTTCTATGTCACCTCACATCTTCACTGAATGAGAATTATCTCATGCCTGAAGGAAGCCTACTGTTTAGAAACAACGTCTTAATAATAGTAGCTCTAAATAATATTCTGTTAATTATGATTCCAAATTTTAAAATTGCCTAATTCTTAAAATGTCAAGGTAGACATCTGCTTTTATTAACAAAGCTATTTTGTGAAGAATTCATTTGAACTCATTATTTAATACTTATTTAACTCATGTTGATTAAATCAACTACTGTATCCTCAGTATTTAGCCCTGTTTAGTTTAATGTCCTTAAACATTCCACACTGCCATCAGTCTTCCAGTATATCTAATTTAATCAAGAACTTACATGTATATCAGGCCAAACCGGCCAATCTGAAGTAAAATCTTTTGAAGTTCTAAGTAACTCTTCATAATTTACAAGCTCAAAATTATAAATATGGTCTTAGTATAGTCAGTAAAATTGGGGACTAAGGATGTCTCCTTCCATTCACCCAAAGGTGAGTGACACTCCAGGGCCAACCCTCAGTGTTGCCCCATGACATATTATTAACACAAGGTGGTAGAGATAAGAGAAACAAAGACCCAAGCCTGCCTGGGAAAGTTCTGAACATTTCAAACCCAGCACAGGTGCTCTAGACCTCGCTATCCACTGAAGCAGCCAGTCTTCCCTCGAAGCTCATTGCAAGTTCATGCATGCATGGACTCCATGTTATACACACACCTATAAGGAAGTGAGTTATGGAAAAGAATCCTGGCAGTAGACCCAGCAGATGGGACTCGGCATCCTGTCAATCATGCTTTGGAGGCGCTGGGGGAGGTGGCTTAGAGTAGGCTGGAAATTGAAACCCCTACACCCTGCACCCTCAGTGCTCCTGCCATTTGCCTTTCACCAGCTGAGCCTGCTGACTACAGGTGTACTTTCGCTTTAATAAACTTTCCTGCTGTTCCCTTGCCATCCCCTGCTACATCCAGTTCTTTGTTTCTCGTTCCCAAGAAACTGGGAACACACCCCGAGATTCCACAACCCATGGTAACAACACACTATGTTCCATTAAGCATTCTGTTGTTACTTACAAAATAATTGTACTTGCAAACTTAAAATCATGAATTTCTTATCAATTCTTTATTTCAAGTTATAAACAAAGTTAATCTTCTGAGTATTCTAATATGCCTCATTCTCTTAAAATTGAAAACTCCTTCATAAAAACATGTAAAACATACCAAATTCCAATCAAAACATCTTTATATTAAGGTCTCTTTTATTCATCATCTGATTATTAATTTGAAAATCTTCTGAATTATTCCACGTGAATATACATAGATAAGTAACAAGCATAAATTTACTATATATGAGCTTGTGGAGTCAAGTGTTAACACTAAGAGATGGTAGTCAGTTGATAAAAGACTCCAGGATAGAATAACCATCCCAGAAATTACACACTTTGAGATGAATTAATGGGAGCCAGAGTTAAAGCATTGCTCTTTTTCTTCTGGTAAATTTCCTTTTGCTACTCTTGAGGCTCAGAAAATGATACCCCAATGTAAGGGACTTTGGTACACTAAGAGGTTTGCTTTCCTCTTCTTCTTCTTCTTCTTCTTCTTCTTCTTCTTCTTCTTCTTCTTCTTCTTCTTCTTCTTCTTCTTCTTCTTCTTTTTGTTCTTCTTTTTCTTCTTCTTCTTCTTCTTCTTCAAACAGCATTTCTCTATGCAGTTCAGGCTGGCCTTGAACTCACTTTGTAGCCCAGGCTGGCCTTGAACTTGCAATGATCCTCCTGTGTCAGCCTCCCAAGTGCTGGGGTTGCAGGTGTGCACCAACCTTGTCCAGTACATTGAAAGCTTTGAACCAAATAAGGACCAAGGTCTTTCTGTCCTTCATTTCTTACCCACTTTGTCCCTTGAAGGGCAGAAAGGAGCCTTCTCTGAAGTTTCTTTAGCTGTCTAAAGACCCATCACTTAAAAAGGAGCTCAAGTATTATGAAAATTTCCCCAGAAATGTCATCAACAAGAGAAGATTAACTTTTAGAAAGGAGATCCCACACTTGGACTGTCAGAGACGCTCACCTATTCTTTGTATGGTCTCCTCCTTGATAACTTTGTGTACTTAGGGAAATGTAGCTGCATAAAAATTCAGCCTTTGTTCAACTATACATTTTTTTCCTCTCTACTTCCCTTAATTGTTATCATCTTCCCCCTTTTAAAAGTCCCAGACATCTGCCCTTTCTGTAACCCAGGACACCATGCAAGCTTTCCTCTCCTGGCTCTCCCCTGAATGCCATATTTTGTGGTACTCCAGTGTGTATGTCCATAATTAAGTTCTCTTTCCCCTGTTAATCTGTCTACTGCCAGTTTATTTCAGATTTAGTTACTGAGCATTCAATGGCTGGAGAAAGCTTTCTCTTCTTCAGTTTGGTAACCTAATCAGGAGATCCACCCAGCTTGCTCTGGTCGTTACAGCTGGGAGACCATGGAACCTGCCAAGGTGGGTTCCATCCTGCGTCGGACTCTGAATCTCCATCTGCAGATTCTGATTGAGCAGGGGTGGCAAAGGAAGAAAGGAAAGAAGGAATGGAGAGGACAGAGGGAGAAAGGAAGAGAGGGAGGGAGGGAAGAAGGAAGAAAGGAAGGAAGAAAAAGATTTTCAGAATTCTTTGCTGGTTTTTTTGTAAGAAATTTGATCGTAAAAATTTAAAAACAAAACATTTTAAAACAATTCTACAATCAGAACTCAACCTAATTCTAGGGTGGCTTATGGATATACTTTTTAACAAGGTCTTTTTCTTCTTTCCATGAGTCCTTTTTCTTGCATAGAAATTCTCACTTGATAGAAACCCCTTTCTGGATTTTGCTTTTTTTTTTTTTTTTTTTTTTGGTACCGGGGATTGAACTCATGACCTCATGTTTGCCAAGCAGGCATTTACACCGCTGAGCTAAACCCTCGGCCCTGAAACCCCTTTCTGGAATCCCTGCTAAAAATCTTCTCTTCCTCATCTTTTTGCTTCCTTTTTGGCATGAGTTTTTCTAAAGTTAGTGTGGTGAGCCCAAATTCACCCTTGATACAAATTTTCTAGTCAGTCTTACCTCAGGACCATACATTTCTGAAAAAGCAGGCCCACAGGAAGAAGGGAGAAAATATATATTTGGAAAGTGGGATGCTATAAGATCTTAAAATAAGTTAGTTTTATATTGTACTTGCCTCATGGATAAAATTTTAAAACGAAGTCTATGAGATATTCCTTTGTGCTTGTGTGTATATTTGTGTAGGTTTATACCGGATCATATGCATAGCTGCACACTATATCCAAGGATTGTATGAGGTCCTGCAATGGTGTTATGTTCAAGTTGTCTTAGAGATAAATGAGTGCTCTTAAGTCAAATAGTCCTATAACTACTACATATAAGAATGAACTCAAATGCATTTTAAATTCATGTGATTTGAGTAAATCTTTGATAAGTAAGACTGACTCGAAATTGTTGGTTTAATGAAAACAGCTGTGCCTTCTGAGTTATCAGCCAAAGAAGTCCATGTTATCTAGCTTCAGGGTTTTGGTTTGGTAATGACTACTCACACGCTTGTGCTAGAAAGTGTTTAACAGAAAAGTAATGTGACATGTTCATTAGTTTTGTCTAGTATCTCATGAAAGTTTTATGAGAAATCTAAGCATAATTGTTCAAAAAGAGTAAAACAATACGTACATGGGATAAAATTTTGCATCTGTTTGCTTGGTTAGCACTTTAATTTCCCAGGGTTAGCTGGAGCCCTCTGGCTGTATCTCCTCCAACCTGGTTACACTAGTTCGGCTTGTTGCTGCAACTTCCTAGTTCAATTAAATTTTCCCAAATCTAATGAATGAATAAAAGGAGAGATGTTTCAAGAGAAATTAATTAAAGTGCTTTGGGAAACCACCATAAACATGAGTTCATTAAAATGATGCTATTACAAATAAGAACAGAGGAATTGTTACTGGCAGCTGAGTTATTTAAAAATATTATAGGCAGTGAGATAGCACTAGGTCCTCAATGCAGCCAGTACAGATACCTGGCAACTTGGGGGGGGGGGGAGACTAAGGCCTCCTGCTGTGGGCCAGGCCTCAAGACAAAAGGCCCAACAAAGGCACCCATATCCTGAGGATTGATACCCTAAATAGTTCCCATCCCCCTAGGGAAGAGTCACTGCTCCTTAGGAATGCCTGCTTTCTATGTGACTGGCTTTCCCATTTGTCCCTAATGTAATCAATTTTACCTGAACTATTGATCTTATTGGCTAACTATAGTTATGTCCCACCTTATTCCCACCTGCCTTGTGAGTTCCCAGTCTTCCCCCACCTTGAACCCATGGTTTTACTCTATAAAAGCCCCTGGAAAAGACAGAGTCCTGGGCAATGCGCTGGGACCCCTTCTGTCTCTTTTGAGACAGAAGCTTTCTTTCTCTCAATAAATATATTCTGCTCTTAACCTCTGTTGTTCCTAAAATTCATTTTTCAATTTTAGAGAACCCGATCTTGTACCTGACATAGTAGTAGGTTGAGTTTCATTCCCTATATCAGAATTAACTATGAAAAGGTGGGGGAACTTATTTAAGCATAGTTAGACTTGACAATATTATTGCACAGGTATCTAAAGCCTCCATTCAATTTTAATAAAGCAAATTTATATGTTATAGAAATTATATCCTGGTTTATGGAGGAAACACCAAACAGAATTCTAACCTGTGTAGAAAAAGGCAATAGTATCATTGTGATAAGTTGCATGAGAATTTCACACTATAAGGACACAAAAGTGCTTATTTTCTAGTGGAATCTGTAGCAAAGTCGGTTTAAATTGACTTTGTATGTATATAGTACATTGGTATATGCATATTTCATTAGACTGTGCATGTTAAATGTTGCTATACCTTACTTTCTTTGAGGGAAAGATCTCATGTGTAGATCCTCTAAGCCTCCTTGAGGAGGGTATCCCTGTCCTCTAGTGAAGCCAAATTCGATAGTCCATTCTTCCTGGAACAATTTCTTCTCCAATACTCCTTCTAGTAATCCCATTTTTGTTCAGTGCATAGTATGTTTATTGCTTGCTTGGTGCCAGACCAGCTCCCTCGCCCTGCCCCCTCATTGTTCTGCACAGAGGTTTCCTTCATGAAGTCTTTCTTGCTCCCTGATCTGCTCTTACACAGCCCTGTAAACTCTTCCATTTTAGCATCCCTTGATTTTCTTTCAACTGGACTTTCAGATACAGGGTCCTAAGATTGTACATTACTAAGTGTTTTATCTTCATCTCGCAAGACAGGGGACTATCATTGTTCTACTATTTTTTTTTGTTTATGCTTGACTGGTTTTGGAAAGTAATGTCAAGATTATGGGACCTATTTCAAATTTTCTTTAACCCTCTCTTCATAAAACAGTATGTCATTGCATGTGAGATTTTGGATATTTTTTACCTATCTACTGGGTCATAATTGCTGCGAAATATCTAATAAGCCTACCCTAGCTAAAACATATCTTGGCTGAAAGCACTAATTTTGAAAGTTCTTTAATTACCAAGGAATAATATCAAAACCACAATGATATACCATTATAAATCCACCACCAACACTAATATACAAGTAGAAAATAAAAACCACTAAGTTCTGGCTTATGATATTGTTTAGCTTGTGTCTAGATGTTGCCCCAAAGCCTTCTGTGGTCATGGATGGGGCTTTTCCAGAGGTGGCTGGATCTAGAGTGCGTGATGCTGCGATTAAGGGTACATGATCACCAAATCAGTCCACTGATTGGTTTCCCTCTAACTTTAAATCTGGTAGCCTGGATTAAACAAAGGCAGGGCAGATAGAAGCTGCTAAGGTTGCTCAGACTTGCTGCCTTCTGCCTGCCTTGCTTTGCCATGAACTGTTCTCCTCTATGACGCCCCACTGCCACACCACCCTGCCTTGGACCAAGACAACTACGAACTGAAACCTCTACAAACTGAGCCAAATGTATCTTTGTGCCTTTCACTTTGGGTGGGAGGTATTTTGTCTCAACAATGATAAAAAGTTACTAAGATAATCAAGCCATCAGAGCTTTATTGCGCAGTTGTTGAGAGCACCAGTTTGTACAACTACAGCTGAAACTGGCTGTCACTGAACCCAATGCCACTCATTGCTCAGTAAGTGTACTCCACAGCAGGCATAATACCGAAATAAGATTTTAGTGAAACACGAGTAGCAATAGGATTATAGCAAATATCTGCAGGAGCTGAAAGTTGAATGCTGTAGGAGGGCACCTTGTCCAGTGATTCCAGGTCCTTTCTATCCCACCCAAAGAACTGACCATGTCAATTCATGAATAGATAAATGTAACTTTTATTTAAAATAAAAGAAGAAAAGAGGAAAAATGTGAAGAAGAAACAAGAAAAGAATGGGAAAAAAGACCAGGAAGAGATATGATGAAGAAGCAGGACTGCAGGGACAGGAGGACAAAAGGACAGTAAGATCGCAATGCCCAAGTCAGTGGCCGCCGTCTTGTGTATCCTCCCAGACCTCGTCTGCCGGAAGTTGCTCTGCCCACACATCCTGGCTGTGATTGCCAGGTCGCATCCTGCTGATCCGTGTCTGTTCAGCCTCAGGTATTATCCTCCCTCCTGTCTTCAGCCAGCCTGCAGTGCCTTCATCTCCGGCCTCATGAGCACTGCCTACTGACGTTTGCCTAAGTTTCCTCCAAGGTCCGTGTGGTGAACCTTGCTTCACGGGCTGTGGCCTCAGAGGTGGTAGAATCTTTAAGCCATGATACATGCAGGTCACTGGAGGGATGCTCTTGAAAGAGATATTTGAACAAACCCCTTCTTTCTCTCTTTGCTTCCAGCCACCACAAGGAAGACAGTTCCCTCTGCCCTATGCTCCCTACTGTCACACATACTGCCTTGTGGCCATAACTCAAAGCAACGGGGCCAATGGATCAGGGATCAAAATCTGTGAGGCAGAAGAACTGCATCCTCTCTTTAAGCTAATTATGGATTTTGTTATAGCAATGAGGGGATGAATAACACGCTACCTGAACTGGAAAACAATATAATACAATAGAATCAAGCTGTACTCTATAAAGATATATGATTATTATCTGTCAATGAAGGAAACACTTTAAATGTGATTCTTGTCCCAAGGGAGTACAGAAGTCTGGATTGGTACAGAAATTTCAGTGAAAGTTTTATCATTGTTATCACAATTTTCTGTGCATTTTTAGAACAAAAGAAATGAATGCATGGCCTAGTTATCTTGATGTATTCGTTGTGGTTCATTAGAAAAAATGAAAATTTGGAAGAGTCCTTAAACGTAGACCATCTTGTCTACTTGTCTCATTTCATGGGGGGGTGGGTAACTGAAGTTAAGAGGGCATCCTCTTAGAAGAACAGTTGAACATCTAAATTATTATGCCTCCTGAAGCAGCAAATACTGCAGAGTAACAACAGACTATGCTAAGTGTTTTAAATGCCATTTATCTTTCCCCGTATGAGTAATGTAATGTATTTAATTATTAACTACTGAAGCGATATCTATGTAGCTTGGCAATTTACTGTTGTAAACAGTGTTTACAAATATTTCCTTATAGGCATTTGCCAGACTTTTTTTTTTTTTAAGATGCCTAGAAAGGCAACTATTTGCTAGAAGTTTCATAGGTATCTCCCAGTTCAATAGATCTCGTTAATGTTCCTCTAAGGATATTATACGAATTTGCTGTCTTACCAGCAAGTCATGTGACTTTCAAAGGTATTCTATATACAGTTATTCTATATAGTTAACAGGATTCTGTACATGACTTTGTCAGTTTTCTCTGGGGAAAAAATGTCAGAGTGTCAGATCTGGATAATTGGTACATCAAATTCTTTACATTTATCTTTTCCATATAATTGAAGTATCTTTGAGTTTCTAATTAATTTCATTAATATTTGCTAAGAATATTTTCAGTGAAATATTCTCAATGAAAATGCAAGGGGAAGGGCAACAAAACCAAGTCAATTTGAGAAATCTTCAAATATTTATTGTCATTATTTTTTAAAACCACTAAATGACCATAGGCTTTTTTCTACATGTCAACCCATGCACTTTTATTATTTCTCCCTCTGTCTGCTATTTCTTCAGGTATAAATATCTAAAAGAAACAAACAAAAAACCTTTTCTGTTGCCTTCGCTGTTTTACATTGATGCTAGACAGGAAAGGAATTGTTGAAGCCCTTTTACCCTGCGCTGGTTAGCCAGATACACCCCTTAAGGTTGTGAACAATTTTGCCAAATGATTATTTTTTTTCATTTCCTTCACGTGCTTGCATCTCTGCCTGCAGGTTGTCTCTGGACTCAGGCACATGCAAGGCCCATGATGGTAGGTAGAAGTGCCAAGTTTTTAATGTCTCCAAGAATCATTTCCAATCAGCCATGAGCAGGAGTTCCCCTAGATCCCTGAGACTCTGTGGAGGGTGTTCTGTAGTCTCTCAGGAGCTGCTGGCAACAGCGCCACAACTACCCTTGGTGGTCACCTGGTCATCAATGTGTCCTTATTGATTTTCTCTTCCCAGCTAACTCTCCTGCCTCACCAGGACTCTGGGCTCACATGCAAATAAGCCACATGGGTCTGAATGTTTGTCTCAGTCCTGTTTTACAGGGTTATCTCAACTAAGATAATTTAGATTTTAGTCAATCTGATACCTGGCCCAACATCACTACCATTAAGTCCTCCAGTTTCCCAGCATTGTTCTGTCTTTTAAAATTCCAGTAACTGTCTCTGAATTTTGTAGACAGTAGGTGGGAAGATGCAGCCCCACGCATAAGCCCAGCTGCAGTCTGCTTCCCTGAAACCTGCACCAAGAAGCAGCTGCAGGTCCTCTGCTGTTAGATTCTCTTACTATGTGGTGCTTTACCCCAAATAACAACACTCCATTAGTTCAGCTCCCCCAAGTCACACATGCCTCTTATCATTAAATTCTTTGCAATTTGAATTAATACAGTAGGAGATAGAAAAGTGCAAGAAATTCCTTAGCATTGTACATTGAATTTCCCTGTCTTAAAAATCCATGATTTTCCTCGTCATGAGAAACAAACATATTTCAGTATGTTATCTCTGTGTGATCTCAGTGATTTAGGCCTATTTCCATTGCAAGTAATAGGAATCAAAACCAATGTGCCTTAAAGGAAAACAAGTAACTATTAGCCTGCATAATGACAAGCCTAAGCATGCATTTCAGCAAAACCTAGGTTGAAAGAACTACATATTTTTAGAACACAGTGACTCTCAAACTCTGTGTGTGTGTGTGTGTGTGTGTGTGTCTGTCTGTCTGTCTGTCTGTCTGTCTCTGTTATCTGGTGTTGTGTGTTGGCTTCAGTTCCTTGCAGGCACTTCCAATGCTGTGGCAATGTGACAGTGAGCCTACATCCTGCCAGTCTGGCAACTTCACAGGAAAAGGAGTATCTTTCCCAATGTTTCCAAAAAAGGTCTGACATTTCCCCTGATTATTCAAAATGAACCATGTGCCCATTTAAAGGCCAATCAGGATAGGCAAGAGTATCTACCTAATCGCCACTTCCAGAAAGATTGGAGGGAGAACCTGTGCTCTCCATGGCTGTCATTCCCACAGGTGAGACATGAAGCCTTTGCAAGAAAATGCAGCATACACAGTCTAAAGAAGAGTTTCTAAAATGGGCCTCAAAACAAAACTGCATTTTCTATTATTTTTCCAGGGGAAAGGAAAAAAACATCATTAGACACCGAACTTGTATTTGAGTATTTAGAGCTGAAAACTGCATTCAGCTGGGGCCTACAAGTCAGACTAACTAAATCAAAGCGCAGGGTGCACATTTTTGTATATAGGGGATGGACATCATATTGTGAGAAGCCTTTGTCGTTATTTCATATATCGTTGCTCGTGGAAAATAGACTTTCGATTTTGAATTCAAAATCTAAAGTTAAATATTGAAGATTTTTATTTGGTCTGAAATTGATGAAGAAAAATGCTTTGCACTGTTTTTCATGAAAGCCAATGATGGAAAGAGAGAATTATTTCTGAAATATTCCTCTGGAAGGGAGTAATTTAAATATAATGAGAAAGATGGACTGTATTTTTGCAGAGTAAAACATGAAATATTGTAAGGACACAAAGAAGAGAGAAATTACTAAGGGATAGGGAGGGAAGTTAGAGAAAATAAAATAGTGAATACAAGATTATGAACTTGGCCAGTAAGAAGACAGTGGGATTTGAAATGCAGAAATAATTTGTCATTTAAATTACACAGTTTTCAAGGAAGACATTAAAGAACTAAATGCATCTTAATAATAAAAGATTTGACAGAAATTCGCACAAACTTTGTAGTAAATTTGAGTGATATGCTATTTCTGTAATTTTACAAAAGTATTCACTGTACCACAGTTGACAGAAATATTAATTTATCACGCAAATTTCAGGCTGCCTTATTTTGTTGATAACTTAAGAGTAAAAGCATTCAAATCATATATTACTTAGGTAGTTTGTCAAATGTTTCTTTAGATGGACATCTTTCTAATTTTGCCCTCAAAGTGTCTCAGTGATGTTTGACATTTTTTTTTCTTGATAAAATAGTCATTGTTTGCTTGCCTGGTTCTCTTAGTTCTTTGAAAATTATAGGACACAAAGTGAGAATCAAGTGATCAAATGAAAACCCTTGACTAGATTAGCTGTGGGGTTAAATAATTTATCATGTGCTTAATGTACTTTAAAGCAATCTCTATAAAGTGGAAATAGATACAGAGTAACCCCTGCATTCAACCATCTACATCAAGCTTGCAAATAGTGAGATTCTACGGATGTTCCATCAATCAGTTAGTAAGTTAACCTGGATAGTAGTTTCAAAGATGGTGACTTGTTTCTCAAATATTTTTATTTCCATTTAAACTCCTTTGATGTGATACTCATCTTTGATTTTGTCTAAACATTTATTCCCAAACAAAATGCTTATTTTAGAAAGACTACCCAGAACCAACACCCTATTCCATAGAATCCCGTAGGAAAATAAGGCGGGATGCATGCCATCACTCGAGTCCAGTGGGTCTAAGAAGGTAACTTTGAAGACAGATAAACATCACAAGGTTTGAGTACTTCTCTGTATGGTATCCAAACCTCTCTGGTCTGGAATCCACAGCAGATCGCCTTCCTGTGAGGCTTCTCACCCTTTCCGATCACTGCCCACTGTAAACAGCAAGGCAGTAGGCTTTCTTCACAGCTCGGACAGCGCAGATTGAGTTCCTGGCTGAAACCACTGCCCACCAAGGCATACAATTAAAGAAATAAGGCTCAACTGAACTCATTTCAACCTTAAAATATATTTAGATACACTTTGAAACAATTTCATACTGGTTATAATTTTTATCCAAGATATGACAGGGCTGGACACCATGAACTGAAAGCTTTAATCTTGAGAAAACAGTAATAACAGTAACAAAAACAAACAAACAACAACGAAACAGTAAAACTTGGCTAAAAGGAAAATAAAAGGCAGTACAATTCAGGAATTATCTTGTGGATCACAAGCAGTCAGTTATAGCTTCCGCTGCTTATGAAGGAACTTGTGGGTCAGTAACATCCTTGTCTTTTAAGCTTTGGTTCTTGGCGCTGCATGAGTACAACTAGAGAAGAGAAAAGTTGCGGAATTGCACTGTTTTTCTTAACTCTGAGGCCAAATGGACTATAGGGTTAAGAAAAAACTGAAACTTGTAATTAAAATGGACTTCGTTCATTTCATGTTTTTCAAACACTGAATCCAAATATCTTGTTCTATCTTCTTCCCACGTGTCACAAGGGAAAAACATTCTATAAAATCGAAGGGGAGCCCTAAACATCTGCTCTGCCTCATATGGCTGATCTCATCTATTAAAGGATTTTGCTCCTCTGGTAACTTCTTTTGGAATTTATTTTTAAGTGTGGTGTGATGTATATTCTAAAGAATATTTTTTTTTGCATAGATAAAATCAACCTTCCAATGATTAGTGTTAGACATTCATGATTAGCCGTATTTGGATAAGTCTACCTTGACCCAGCATTCTGTTCACATAATTAGGTATCAATATCCATTCTTTTATTTACTATTGTATTTCAAAATGCATACTGATTAGTCCTTCTGGTGCAAGAGACACAAGGAAAGGAGAAAGAAAGAAAGAAAGAAAGAAAGAAAGAAAGAAAGAAAGAAAGAAAGAAGAAAAAAGAAAGAAAGAAGAGAGAGAGAAAGAAAGAAAGAAGAAAAGAAAGAAAGAAAGAAAGAAAGAAAGAAAGAAAGAAGGAAAGAATGAAAGAGAAAGAAGAAAGGAAGGAAGGAAGTAAAAAAAGAAAGAGAGAAAGAAAGAAGAAAGGAAGGAAGGAAGTAAAAAAGAAAGAAAGAGAAAGAAAGAAAGAGAAGAAAGAAAGAAAAAGAAGCCCTTATTGCGGCATGGGAGGGCAACCAAAGAGAGGCAACCACCCTCTGAAGGAGACAAAGAAAATGTACAGGCTTGTGGTTGGTATTGTCAGGGGTAGAGTTACAGGGGCGGGTAGAATGATGTAATAACAACTGACTGGGGGAGTGTTGGCACATGCACCAAAAGCAGGAAGTTCAATTTTTCACGTTTGCAAGACCAGTATGGAAGTCAGTGTTGAAGCAGGTGCTGTCCGGTGCCGTGCTGAAGGAGAACAACGCAGAAGGCAGAGCCGTCAGGCACATTGTAAGTCAGGTATATTGTGTCTGTTTACTAACAGTGTCTGTTTACTAAGGGTATCTTCATGGCGTTCTTCAAGATCAAATTAGGGGACTTTCAAATATATTAGCAGAATAAAAACTTATAAAAATGATTTTGATTCCTGCACACTGTAATTCCTAACTTATTTTAGAAAAATGTGAATTTCTTAGAAAATGAAAACGCTTTTAGAGTGTCAATATGTTCTTAATGGTTTGAATCAAAATAGGAAATTTGGAAGGTACATTTTTCCTGTCTTGAAATAAACATTTTTCATCAATATGTTTTTTCACATTAGCTATAAATTTCTCTTTGAGTAATTAATTACTAGTCATTCAAGTGTTTGTTTTCACTGTAAATTTTCCAAATCATATTGTCTAGTTAGTCATTTCTGTATACTTGAAACGCTACCACTTGTGTATATTGTGTTTTTATATGCTAATTTTCCTGAATTGTTAATTACTTCTGATAGTTTCCAGTTGATTTCCTTTGGATACATATTATTTGTTTTGAAAAGTAAAAATGGACAGTAACAGTAAAAATGTCTACCACTTAGCTTCATAAAATCTTGTTTTACCTTTTCACATTGTTTTTAACTTTTAAAGAAAATACTGTTGAAATCCCACGTGTATCAAAATTAAATTCCACCTTTGTGTCAGTAATATTTACTATAAAAAAGTTGGAATCTATAATTTTATGCATTTTATAGTAATAAAATTACATAGGCATGTGTGTTTCATATATATAAATATACAGATGACATTTATATATTATTCA
>PVJX010012079.1:0-51458 GCA_004027295.1 Dolichotis patagonum | reverse complement strand
ATCTAACACCATATCTCTTACTCTGCTATAGTTGAGCATAGTTTCAAATACAATACTATCAAACATAACACAATAGTATTAAGCCATACATACAGTGAAAGAATTACAGGGCTTTCTGAACTGAATAACAGAAAATGATCAATGGGTACTATAATATCTCATTTTTGATAAAAAAGAAAATTGTTTGAACTATCACACATACTCAGAAGTCCTACCATGCTTTCTTTGTTCTACTACCATTGGTTCTATCCACCACATTGTGTCTCACTGGAACTCGAACATGCGTGACAGTTCAGGAGATACTCTTGCTTCTGGTTTCCCCGCCCTGGGGTGGCCATGGCTTGCCAGACCACAGTCACTTACCAGGGCAGCAGGCTGCTTACTGGTTGGCTCGGCGCCCTAAGTTCCAGCATGGCGCGGATCTCAGGAGACACTCTTGCTTCTGGTTTCCCCGCCCTAGGGTGGCCGCGGCTCCCCAGACCACAGTCACTTTTCAGGGCGGCAGGGTGCTTACTGGTTGACTCGGCCGCCTAAGTTCCAGCCAGAAATGTTTTCTTTTACACTTGTGAAATTGTAACTTAAAAATTACAGAGATAAAGTATGCTTGTATCAGTAAAAAGAATATTCTACAGGGAAAAATGATTTTTGCTAACTTGCCTACTTATTTTGATTTATAGTACTTTTGTTGTAATGTCACTTGAATATTTATAAACCTAAGACCTAGTGTGTTAGCTTATATCTCTTTCTTTTTTTACAAAGACAAAACCACATGCAGGCTTGAGGATAAAGTCAAACAAGTGTCCAAAGTTTATAAAATGTAAGCGGACCATTGTTCAGTGTGAAGGATGATGCGCTCCTGCTAAAACCAGTGCTCTTCTGACCCAGGGGGCAGTGGCTCACTGGGGACTTGGAGTTTTCTGTACCAGCTGCAAAGTCGGGAGCAGGCGTCAAACTCTCCCCACAGCCCCCAGCCTGGAGCGGGCGGTGCCGAGTATGTCTGGAAGACGCTGCGCTTCCACTTCTTCTTTTGAGCACAGGGCAGCCTAAGCGGTTCAACTTCACTGTTACGGACATAGCACTTTCATTCTCAGACTGTGAGTGGTTTCCCCCTGCAGTGTAGACAGTTAAGGTGCTCCCTGGCACTGACACGCTCATAAGTGGGCACAGCAGGGTAGGAAGCACGTGTGTGCTGCGTTGTGCAAGTTGGGAATCCAGGTGATCTAGGATGGTACTTTTCAAGCTGGATGTCACAAAATCACCTTGGAACGCTGGAAATGCAAGAAATTGTCACTGGAACTAAAGTGCACACATACTGCAGGGAGTTTTATGACACTGTGGTTGTGTCTGTTTGTGTGTAGTTTATCTGTGTGTGTACCTGTTTTCTCATCTTCTTTCTAATCTCTATCATGTTTATAATGGTTCAAGAATGGAATGAAAATATATTACTTAGATGCCATTAGTAGCTGTGTTATCTGTTGGTTATTTCACATGTATGTTCTTATTACCTAATACTGGTCAGATACTGCCCCAAACAATATTTAAATATTTTTAAATAGCACAACTGAATGGTAGTATATATTTAAAGACCACATTAAAAATTCTAAAGCTGACATAATTCACAGACTGTATGTTGCCGACATGGAAGATCCAGGACCAGTGACAGATTATTAGAAATAGTAAGAATTCAGCAGTCATTAAATACAAGATTCACCTCTAAAGACGAAGAGGGCTTCAGCACGGCAGCAATGGCTTCGCCCTTTCCCGAGGTCCCAGGCCACTTCCCTTTTCTGTGTTCCTCTTGTCACCTTCCTGCGCAGAGAATTCCTTTCAGCTTTCCTTTCAGAGCGCCGCAGCTTGTGACAGATACTCTTTGTTTTCCTTCATCCAAAAGTACTGTTTTCTCCCTCATTTTCAAAAGGCTTTCTCCTGGTATGGGATTGTAAATTCACAGCTCTTTCAGGTCTTGAGAAAGATTGTGTCTCCTTCGTACTGCCTTGCTGGTTTCTGAGGAGATATCCTGTGTTCCCCCGTTGTTTTTCCCTCATAGCAAATGCAGTTTCTCTCTTGCTACTTTCAGAAGTTTATCTTTGCTGTCAGTTTTCAGAATTTTAATTACGATGTATCTAGGCATGGATTTCTTTGACCTTATCCTGTTTGGACTTCACTCAGCTTCTTGAATCTAATCTGTAGATGTTGTGGTTTTTTGCTGAATTTGTAAAATTTTTTATTCATTATTATTTTTCTGCCAGCTTTCTTCTCTCCTAAGATGCTGTTAAGAGGATGTCAGACTCTGGCATAGTTCTGTAGGCCTTTGAGACTGGGTTAATTTATTTCAGTCTGTACTTCCTGTTTGTTTAGGTTGAGTAATTTCTGTTAGATTTCCTCATTCATTGACGATTTCCTCTCCGTTCGCTGTTGAGTCCATCTACTGAACCTTCTATTTTGGTTATGGCATTTTGTACTTCTAATGTTTTTGCTTGGCGTTTCCTTGTCTTCAGTTTCCCTTCAGAGAATTTCCTTTTGCCTTCACATTAATCTTTCCATTGTTTCACTTGTGTGTGTAGTTGCTTACTGTGGCTGCCTTTCTGTCTTAGTTACTTTTTACTGATGCCCAAAGTTGGGAAAGGAAAGGTTTATTTCTTACAGTTTTTGGAGGTTTCAGTCCATACTCAGTTGGCTCCAAGGCAGGGTGGCATGGCGGGGCTGCAGTTCATGGCGGCTGAAAACAGCAAGCGGAAACCGGCAAGAGAGAGACACACCTTCTTCCTGCCATTACATCACATCCTGGCTCCACCCCCTGGGAGGGTGTAGCACTGACACCACCAATCCAAGAGCTAGACAGTGAGCCATTCGCACAATGCAAATACATGAGGCCTGGGGCCACCAACATAAACCATGACACTTTCTATCCCTTAACATCCGTTGGTTTTCTTTTTATATTCAGTTTGTGCTCTTCCTGTTCCTTGGCATGGGAGTGGGTTTTGACTGAGACTTGTGCTCTTTTGTATGGCTGTGGGAGTTCCAGCTTCTGGGTCATCTCCCCCCGGGCCTTCTCTGATGCTGTCTGTTACAGTTTATCTGCAGATGTCCGCCTCCCCCATCCTAAGCCTCATCCGATCATAGAGGGAACCTTGCTGGTAGGAGGTGGCCTGGCCTGAGGTGCTGTAGGTGTGACTGGGGAGTTTGGGTCTCCTTCCCGCCCCTCCCCCGCCCCTTCTTGGCTGCCATGCCGTGAGCAGCTCTCCTCCACCAGCTCTCCTCCACCATCCCCTCTGCTGTGCTGCCCTGCCCTGGAGCCAGCTGACTGGGCTGAAAAGTGAGCCACAGTAAACCTGTCCTTAAGTTGCAGGTGTTGGGCGCTGTATCTCATCCACCAGGAAAGTGACAAGGACACTGGCGATAGGGAGAAGAGCCCCTTTGCTGCAGACAGGAGTGGAGGCCCCGGCTCTCTGTGCGGTCTCTGTGCCATGGGGAGGGAGGCCTTGCTCCGGCCAGCAGTCTCAGCTCCCGGCTTCCTCCTTGTCCTGCTCAGACACAGCACCCAGCAAGGGCCCTGGAGCACCTGTTTCATCCAGCCTGGAATGACCGGGCACCCCCTTCTGCCCTGGCTGGCATGGGTGAGGGGTCCACAGGGTTCTCTCTGTCCTGTGGCTGGAGTGGAGTAACTCTTGTTTAGACAAATTCTGTATTTTCTAGGGGATTATCCTAGAGTGCTCACTCGGACAGGCAGGATGTGGCCTGGCCTGGTGGCCTTTTTGGTTGTCTGCGTCAACTCTGCGCCTGGCTCGTCATGGGAACTTAGCACCGGGTGCTCCTCGGGTCCCAGGCCTCCCGGCTGGTCTGCTGCTGTCCACCTTTGGAAGCTGTCTGGTGTGTGACGTGAGGGAGCTGCGCCTGGCAGGAGGGCAGGGAAAAGCCTGATGTTGCTTCTCCCCAGGGCGGAGGTTGTGCAGCCTAGGGCTATGTTAGTGAGTGCTGCAGCGTAGGTGATTGTGGTCTCCTTGCTGGTATCCTAAGGGAACTAAAATCAGCACTCCGTACTGGTAATGCAAGTGTGTGTATCTTAACTGCAGTACAGTTGACTTTTTTACATAGACTAATCTGAGTAAAAGGTCCACTTCTTTTCCAATTTTTTTTAATTTAAACTACTTTTTATATTTTTAGTATCACTTAAAGTTTAAGCGTGTCAGGATGCTTTTAAAAGCACAATCAGTTGGGGAATCCTTGTTCGTTCTTGCTGACATAACAGTCTAGGTGCAGGAAGGGAACAGTTTTGCCAGGCCTTGGTTGGAGGGTCCATCAGATGACAGGTCGTGCATGACACAGCCTCACAGCTCCGCCCTTCCAGTTGCTCACATGTGCACAGTGCAGCTTTAATGTGAAAAACCAGAGACTTACAAGGGCTGCGGAGCACGTGACGCAAGCCCAGAGACAGCCCGTGATGTGCGGAGCCAGCGCGTGTCCTGGGGGGTGGGAGGTGCCAGGCTGGGGCTCTGGGCCACGGCCACCCAGGGACAGCCAGTGGCACTTGGCTTGCTCACCTGAGAGAAAATGTTAAGTGTTTCACAAGTGTTCTTTGCTATCCTAGTTAAGTATTTACTTACGGTGTACTGAAGACATGTAATGAGGGAATCACACCCGTGATTTCCTGTGTGTGTGGGTAGCAGGACCCTGAGGTCAGGGTTTGCGCTGGGAGTGCGGTTTTGCCAGAACTGCCGGGTTGCAGCGAGGGAAGTGTGGCAATGGCGCCCTGAAGGTGGAACGTGGCGCAGTGGGCGTGGCCGGCGCATGCCCCAGGGAACGCGTGTCCCTTTGTGTGTGTGCGTTGTGCAGACTCTATGTGCCGGTTGGGGTTAATTCTAATTTGAATACAACAAATCTCAACCAAAGTTAGAGACAAATGCAAGACAAAAAAAGGACATTTAAGCTCTGCAAGATGGCTCTTCTTCATGTTTCAGATTGGCTCACCTTGCTTATAAAGGTATTTAATTCCACCTTCCAGTTGATTTTATTAACTTAGATGGCAAACAGTAAATTCTAAGTGATTTTCCTTTTTATACCTAAGAGGAGTAAAAACCCTGTGTGGACAGATGTTGCACATGACATACTCAGCTGCTTCTTCATCCTTTAGCAACACTGTGGCCTGCCATGTGAGGGTGCAGAAGCAGGGACCCTGGCCTCCAGGGCCACGAGGTCCACGGAGGAGGCACCCCCGGGAGCTCGTGCCGGAGCTGCTGCTGGTGACAGCCTTGCACAGGCCCTGCTGGCTCGGCGTGCAGGTCCGCCCCGAGAGGAGCCGGGAGGATGCGGGAGTCACATTCGGGGTGCTGCCCGCAGATGGGGCTTTTCTGGGGAGGGAGCCAGCTGGTTGGCTGTGTTGTGGGCCACATCCCAGTTGCCCCCAGAGTCTCCTGTGTGTGGGAGGTGAGTGGGCCACGGCCCCGCTCATCACCTGCCCCTTCTGTGCTCACTGCAGCTTGTGTTTCCCCGCCTGCCAGTGGCTTCTGGATAAGGGTGTGTGGAGGTCCTCTGCTGAGTGTCCCTGGTCACACCAGCCTGCTGCTCGATGTCCTCAGTCAGTTAAAAGCATTTGCCTCTCTTGGTCCTTCTGACCTTGGGGACGAGACTGCTTGGTGCCAGAGTCAGTGACGAAGGTAGACGACTACATGGTTGTATCTTTCCAGGCTGCCTCTCCAGTGTGCGGTGCTGGGCATCAGTGTCCACCATGCTGTTCCAGTCACACCTTGTAAAGATGCTCAGGACGGAGGCTGTAGCGCCGCTTCAGAGAGGGGCAGGAAGGGTGGGACAAGTATGTTTGACCTGGGGGGATTTTGAGGGGATTCATGGTGATGTGACTTCTACTGTAGTATTTAAAAATTCAGACATCCATGCATGCTTCAGCATGCCTCTGTCACTGGTCCGTTTCTCCCGAGACGATTCCCAGCTCCCTTTGAATGCCAGCCCTGTGACGGGGGCTGGCTGCTTGTGTAGACCCCTGCAGATGACCTGCAGTTTGTGATTGGCCCAGGAGACGTGTCGGCAGGCAGACACCCCCTGCTCCAGCCTCCTGCTGCACGGGCTGACGCTTATGTGGGTTGGGGCCCGCGCCTTTGGCCTTTGCTGCGGTCATGTGATGTTGTGCAGGTGGCCCACACACCGGTTTGTGGAGGTCCGGCTTGACAGTTCTGAGAGAGGCGGTTTCAGCACATGTGACCTCTGTAAGACACCCAGTTGACAGTCGTGGGGCGCTGAAAGTTAGGAACTGGAGTAAAATCCAGCTGGACAGAACTCTGGTAGGCTATTCCTCAGGTGTGCAGAATCTCAGGTAGAGTTTTGCTTCAGAGAGGGTGACTGCAACCCACCATATCTTGTAACCAAGAGACCCGGGGAAGGACCGAGCAGCGATTTTATACCTGCACACAGTTTGTGAGCAGAACGTTTGCATGGGTGATTTTGGACACAGTTGAGGCCATGGTTATGAAGAACTCAGTGGGGTGGCCCTCAGAGCAGTCGCCCTCCCGTCCACCATGATGGAGTCCAGTGAACCTCCTTTCAGTCTCTCCCATCTCCTTTACCAGCACGGTTGGTCCTAACTGTAGCTAGTTCATCATAAAGTGCTTACCACCTGCGGGGTGGTGCCGAGGGTGGAGGTGGCAGCCTGGTGGCAGGGCCTGTGCCCATCCTGGCAAGGCCTGGCCTCAGCCCCGTGCCGCACACGTGCTCAGGTGGTGGCCCGGGTGACTCGTGGAGCAGGTCTCTTACCAGGGCGTCCACAGACCTCATGCCCTGGCTTTGTCTTCAGAGTGAGCAGGAAGGATTAGTGAATCCTGTCTGGAGGGCGGGCTAGGATCTAACGTGGATCGTTTCCCCCTTGCAGTGTGCGGGATGACAGGATTCGTGTGGAGAGGATGGATAATGTTTATTTTGAACACAGCCACGCTTTCCAGGCAGTCACGCAGTTCTATGCGAAGGGTCCAGTTGATGTCCGAGGTGAGTTTTTCACATGTCAGCCGAAGTCCCCAGGGGGCTGACCTGAGGTTTGCCCTTCCCTCTGATGACGGCTGCATGGTGAGCAGAAGTCGGTGGGAGCAGCCAGGAAAGAACAGGGACGCTGCGGTGTCTCCCTCTCTCCTTGGAACCTGCGGGCCCACGTCCATCGGAATGCAAGGAATTACAGACCACGTTTTCTGTTTGCGTGTCTGCTAAGATGGCCCGTTAGTAGCCTGTGCTTTATTTTATATTTTTGGGTACCAAACTTGCCAGGCAGGTGCTTAGCCACTGAGCTAAATCCCCAGCCCCCGTAGCCTGTGTTTTAACAGAGTGTTTGATAGCTGTTTTGTTGGAGTCCAGCGTCAGGACTGTGGGGGCGGGGGTGAGTGGGCAACGCAAGCTTCCTGCAGTCAGCCGGACACCAGGGAAGTCAGTTCTTCCCAGAGGGCGTGTCCAAGACCAGCGATGGGTGTGACTGGCACAGAGAGTGGGGAGCCCGTCTCTGCCCAGTGGGCGGAAGGGTGAGAAGGCAGGAGGGGACTGGGAGGTGTCTCCCCGGGTCTGAAGCAGCATGGAATGGCAGGAGCAGCCTGCAGCGCTGCAGCCAGGTCTGGGGGCCATGTCACCGACGGCCTCAGTGGGAAGAGGCTCGGGATAGGCAGAGAGCCCTCTGGGGAGGGGCCCCCTACACCGGGTTTGGGCACCAGGAGGTGATAACTGCGTGAGAGACCGCTGAACAGGCTTTTGTGTACAGCAGTGAGGAGGCTGGTTTCACGTCGCCCCTGCAGGGACGGGCTGAGATGGTGGAAGCTGCCAGTGCTCCGCCAAGAGGAGACAGAGTTTGCAGGGCCTCGGGAAGGAGCTGTTCCCCAGAGGAATTTGCCAGTGGTCCAGCTTCAAGAATGGTTAGAACGCCAGGCCCTCCGGTGCCAGGGAGACTGCGTGTCCTGGCCTGGGCTCAGTCTTCCTGGCCACCTGAGCCTGGGTGCCACGGCCCCTTGCTAGAGTCCTGCTGTGTGCAGAGAACAGCGAGTTTGCTGACAGGGTCTCCTCCGGTCAGGCGCAACACCTGTCTCCTGGCCGTGCATGGCTGGCCTTTCAGCTTGAGCACCACCGTCTGGTCATTCCTTTCAGCAGGTGCCTGAGGGTCTGCTGCTACCAAAATGTGTCTGCTTCCCTATGAGTGTTTATTTAGGTTAGCTCCAGTTTTGTAGGCTTAAAAAGATTTTTCTGCTCACCTTGTGTGTGTACATGCAATTTGGAGTATTTCTGGTCAAAGGAAACAAATATTTTATATATATTTATATAGTTTATATATATATTAACTTTATTGGTATATTTTAGATATACATAGTACATTTTATAGTTTTATAAAATTTTCTGTTTGTTTTCCCATAAAGGGTTGATTCCACTGTCAGAAGAGGCCCATGTCTCCCATATCATGAGTATCTGTAATCACAATTTCCAGAGGGCCAGTTTAGGAAATGCTACCTAAATCATGGTTTCAGTAAACCATAAAGTTTACATGGGATTGGTTTTAGGTAGCAGTAATAATGTTAATCAAGGTGTGCATTCTATTTTTCAGGGTCTCAAAGTTTTTCTAGCATTATTAATTTGGCGAAACCTGTGATTTGCTGTTTGGCTGCTGTAATAAGATACCTCAAGGAGTTTAACTTGGAGAAGATACTCTCCAAACCTGAGTAAGTGGTATCTCAAATAAAAAGGGCAGGTTAAAAAAAAGTTTCAATTTTTGTATGTATCATATTCAGGGTGCTTTACCTGCTATTGGTGGAATTCCCTAGGAGGGCACAGGGACAAACTGTTCAGTGGTACTGCTGCAGAATAGTAAAAATATCGATTATCTTAAAACAGCCAACACGGTTCTGGCAACTTGTATCCATGGTAACTATTTGGTAAATAGTTTTGACCATGAAAATCTGCTTTATACCAAATGGATTAAGAAGTAGGTTTGAAAGCATTTGCAACATTTTACTGCTTTTCTTACTGGTTTCAGCTCTTATTTCCCGGACCATACATTTGGAGAGAAAGGGGCGAGAGTGGTTAACTTACAGATTTCAGAACTGTCAAGCCACTGAAGGGAGACCCCATCTAGTAACCAGTGGGGGGAACAGCACAGTGGGGCCACTTTCCTGCCTTTCTCTTTCTCCCCTGCAGCCCTCGTCCTTGTCACTGTGTCAGGAGTCACTGTCCGACACAGTGACCCTGGGTCAGTAAGCTCTGCCTTCCGCAGTTAGCCAGTGGGTGGCCCTGGCCTAGGGGCTGGGCAGAGTGGAGGCAGGCGGGCTCCTTGGGAATAATCTCCGTGTGTCCTCTCCTGTGTTCTGTGTGACATTCAGTAACACAGTGTCGTGTCCCTGGAAACAGTGTTGTCCCATGTCAAAGCAGTCTGCCCCTTGCAGGAAGTAGGCTCATTGTGGCTTGGGCTATGAACGACCTATAGGACCAGCACCAGCGCATTGAACTGGAAGTCGGGGTACGGGAGGGCAGAGTGTGTACCCCTGTGAGAGTGAGAAAAGCCCAAAGCAGAACTCACCTGAGCTTAGGGGGCACTCTGAGCACCACAGCCAAGAGCGGCTTCTCCACGGACCGGGAGGGATGGGAAAGTGGGTAGTGGCTCTGAGGAGTTCTGAGCATTTCACTTTTAACCTGGTGTACGCTAACCTGTGAGCATTTTGGTGCAGTGGAAAGGTTTATTTTCAGAAAGCAGTGGCCTGCCCTTAGGCCTCTCTGGATGCTGCCTGGAGCTCCGTTAAGCATTGAAGAGGCCCAGCTGTGTGTCCAGGGATGCTACAAAATAAAGTTTTAAAAAAGAAACACGACGCTGTAATATGCACATGTAACCCTTTCCCAAGCCGATTGTAAACTATATGAACTGCAAAGGTACAAATAAAATGAAATTTAACAAAAGGGAAAAGGAACCTCTAGAACAAGCCCCGCCCACTGGGCCTGTCCAAGCTGCAGAGCCTGCGTGAAGTACGGTGGTCAGTGAGGAAGAGCCTGCCTGGGGAGGCTGACCTTCCTGTCCCTGCAGTGCCATGGAAAGCAGTGTAACACCGGGACCGGGAAGCTGGCCCTGTTTTGTAAAATCAGATCCTGATGCACTCAGAAGGTGATGATTTGGGCCTAAAAGAGGGAGTGTGTCCTCTCATACTGAGTTAAAATAACAGCGAGTAACGAAGCAGAATGATAGGCCCTTATTCTGTGTATATTCCCTGCTCCTTGTCAACACTCAGAAAATATGGAATTAATGAAAAAAGGAATTCCAGATCTTAGAGAGTCAGTTTAATTGGAAACTGCCAAATGCCATTGGAGGCCAACATGAATGAACACAGACGGCGATCGAACTGGGACTGTTGTTTTGCTTACAGATGAGGTGTGAGTGACGGTGTCTCCTGGGTGACACATGATTTCATGCTGAAGACTGTCCCAGGAGAGTCAGTCTACAGGCCTTATGTGTTGGAAAAAGAAAGCAACCTCCTGAGGCAATTACCTTGGAAAGAATGAACATTCTCTTTGTGCACGGAATGCAGCTGCATTACTTTGTAATCATGAGATGCTGCTGAACTTTTGAACTTGTATTTGAAGACCTGTATTGTCAGGGGAAAAATAAATTCAACTTGCCTTGCTTTGTTTAGCAAATGCTTTCATAAAGATCATCGCATACATTATAAACTCTAGAGGAGCATTTATTTCAAGGTCTTTGTGCCTTTATAGTAGAATTTTAGGTGGTTGAAGAAAATGTACCATTTCAGGAATTGTTCTTAGGTGAAGTGAGGGTTTTTTTTTTCTTTTTTTAAAGGGAAAATTTTGAGATTCCAAAGTGGTTTTGAGAATTTAAGTAGGTGGGCCTTTCCGTAGTTTGGATATTAAACGTCCTAAGTGCCCACCTGTCACAGGCTTGGCCCCCAGCCCATGGTGCTTTTGGGAGGGGCTGGGCCAGGCCAGCAGGGGGCAGTGAGGTCATGGAGGCATGTCCTGGAGGGGTCTCCCCCGTGCTTCCTTCCTTCCCCAACACGCTGTCCCCTTCATGAGCTGCCTGGGCAGCGGCCCAAAGGCAACAGCACAGATCAGCTGTAGAACTTCTGAAGCTCTGGGCTGAGGTTACCTTTCTCCTTCCAAGTTGATCGTATAGTTATTTTGTCACAGGAATACAAAGCTGGCTAACAGTTATGCCAGATTAGTCCAGTTTTAGAATTTATAAAATTTAAAAGGCATTGGATTTTTTTGTGACCAGAAATGAGTACTTTTGTCATTTTGGATGATTTTTCATTGAGATTAGTTTGGTCAAAGTTTCAAGTAAGCTTTCGCTTTGGAAATTTTAGGGAAGAATGAAAAAATTCAGCCAAGATGAACTCAGAAGTTTTTTTGCCCGGGACTGATCAGCCCTTGTGGAATCTGTCAGGTTGACAGGGACGAAACTGACTTTTAAGATTCAAAGGGGATCGAGAGTAGACTGGATTTTAGTGAATAATCTCGCTGGTCTGTACAATCAACTCATTTTTATTACCCAGCAAGCAGGACAGGAGTATCGGATCGTGCCTCAGTTCGTGACCTGTGTTGCAGTCAGGGTTTGCAAGGAAAAGGAATACAGGACACAATTTATAGGGTTATTTTATAATACTCACCCCAAGAGTCAAACCCAAAAGAGTGCAGGAAATCATCCATACGATGAAGACCCAAAGAATCTATGTGAGAGTCTGGATCCCACAGCAGTGTCCTCTGAGTCCAGCTGAAGACCTAGTGACCACGGCAATGTCTCATGCAAGTCTGTTTCAGGGACCTGTGCTGGGAAGGCCCACAGGTCTGTCGGCGGTGGAAGCTAGAAAGTACACTATAGAGTGAAGGATCTGTGTCAGCAGGCTGAGGAATCTGCACTGGACCCAGGAAGTGATACTCACAGTGGAGAACCAGAGCGCCCCCAAAGTGAACCACAGCCAGCCTCAGCGACGAGGTCCTGAGCTCCTCTGACAGTGAGAACACCTGAGCTCGTATCAGGAAAACCAGAATGACCAGCTTCTCCTGGAGAATCAGCAGCTCACTGTTGTCCCCTCCAGTTCTTTTATGCTCTTGGCAACAGTCCTCAGGTGGGCCCTCCACGCCCAGCACCGTGCTGACACAGTGCAGCTGCGTGTTACAAGTTGACCACCAGGTGTCAATCCACGACAACACAGCTGAAGGAGATTTTGAAAAATAAAGAGCAGGTGAAACTTCAAAAGAGATAAAGGTGAAAAGAGGAGCAGTGTCTTCACAGCCGGCTGCCTGCACAAGTTAATGGGGACAGCTGTCTTCCTGTGGTCCTCAGTGGGTGTTATCTTGCCCTGGGAGCCTTGTGGTCAGCATCTTGACCCCCACCAGCCTTACACAGCCTGGCCCCAGGCTGGTTTTTATTAGATAACTACTTACAAGGACACAATGATAACACATGGTGACTTCTTTTATTAGTACACGTAGACATAATATACAAGCTGTTTAATGACATCTAATAGGTGGAGGCCAAGGGTGCTGCCAAATATTTAAACTCACAGGACATCCCACTATCAAAACCCCTAAAGCAATAATGATACATCCCAAATGTCACTACTGCAGAACCAGGTGAAGACATCCCAATAGAGGCACCACAGACTGGTATATTCTGTGACTAGATGCACAGAATCTTCACCAAAGCACAAGCAGATGGAATCCAGGATGTGATAAAACGGATCATGTACCACGACTGTGGGATTCATTCCAGGAAAACAGGTTTGATTTAAGAATTCAGAACCAATGATTATAATATATTTTGTCAATAGAATAAAAGACAGCTACATGATTGTCTCAGTAGCCTGGAAAAGGTTTTGACAAAAAGCAACACCTTTTGTGATACAGACGTTTAGGAAATTCAAACTAAATGGAGCTTTGCCAATTGAAGACACCTCTGAAGGCCTTGCAGCTGACAGCAGGCTTGTTGGGAGCGCGAAGGGCTTTCCCCGGAGAGCAGGAAGATGAGGGTGTCTTCCACCACCGCTGTTCAGCACTGTCCTGGGTCTTCTAGCCAGGGCTTGGCACATGAAGAGACAATGGGGAGAGAAGTAAAACTATTCGTTACTGCAGATTACAGCAACTCATATAGAAAAACCTTAAAAAACCCACAGAGACTGTTGGGGCCAATACACCAGGCCACGAAGCTATCAGATATGAAGCAAATACTAAAAAATCAATGGTATATCTGTATGTTTTCAGTGAAGCATCTGAAAATGAAAGAAAACAACTGATTTACAGTAGCATAAAAGTAAGAATGAATTTAATAAAGCAAGTACAAAACCTCACCTCTGAAAACTACAGAATGTCGTAGAGATTAAAACGGCCTAAGAACAGGGACAGGCACCCTAGGTTCATAGATTGGAAGACAATAATGGTAAGCGATAGTATTTCCCAAACTGATCTATAAATTCACTGTGGTCTGCTTTGAAATCGCAGCGGGCTTCTTTGTGGACATTGATAACCCTGTCTCCAAATTCATATGAAAGTGCAAGGAATTCAGCATAGTTACAACAATTCTGAAAAAGAACAAAATTGGGGGACAACGCCCCTGTTTCAAAGTTTACCACCAGGCGGCTGCAGAGACCGAGTGAGCTGGCATGAGAATTGTCGCACATGCGCACGGTAGGAGCGCCGGAGAAGCCGGAACCGGAAGTGCGCCTCTAAGCCTGCGACCCCTGACAGCGGGCGAGGGGGTGAAGACAAATCAGTGGCAAAGAATCGTTTTCAACAAGTGGTGCCAGGACAGATAGACGTCTGTGCAAGAGAGTAAAGTTGCACCCTTCTCTCATGTCCTGTTTGAGAATAACTCAAAACAGACCAAAGAGGCGTTGAAGACTATAGCTGTAGGTTTTCATGGCCATGGATGAGTCAGTCATTTCTAGCAATGATATGAAAAGCATAAATGCCAAAAGGAAGAAAAAGCTGCAGTGGACTTCATCAAAATTAAAACTTTTTCTTTTAAGACAACATCATGAAAGTGAAAAGAAAACCTACCCGGTAGGAGGAGAATTTTGCAAAGCACATACCCAGTAACCACTGGGGCGCGAACTCTCGCAGATGAATAGTGGAAGAAGAGCTAGCGGGTTTACAAAGCGAGGAAGGACCAGTACTGGCATTTTCCCCGAAGGATTTGTGTAAAAGTCCTGTGCGCACATAAGCAGGTCTTTGGCATCATTCACCATCAAGAAATTCAAGTCAGAGCCTCCGCTCAGGCCTGTGAGGATGAGGAGGATGCCATTAGTAACACAGGATTAGTCCTTTGTTTAGTTGGAGATCAATAAATAGAAGTAAAACTGAAGTTTTTAACACAGTGCAATTTATAATGAATAAAATTTACTCCTGAAGTTGGATATAGCAGGAATTTGTGAGTTCTGAAGGTCATAGAGAAGTATCTTCTGCTACGGATTTTAAATCTGATGTGGTAGGTTTTCTCTGGGGAGGGGTGGTCCTTATTTATTTATCCATTTGGCGGTAGTAAGGTTTGAACTCACGGCCTTTGCACTGAGCTACATCCCCAGTCCTTTTTTTATTTGGAGACAGGGTCTTGCCAAGTCCCTAAATTGCCCAGGCTGGGCTCAAACTTGCAGTCCTCCTGCCTCAATCTCCCACAGTGCTAGTATTACAGATGTGGGCCACCATGCCTGGCCTCCTCGTTTTAAATGCTGTTTAAGTATAATCTCAGTAATGGATGATCTTGCAGAGGAGGTCTGTGCCATCACTGCCTTTGTCAAAATCAGAAACACTGGCTTGTTTTTTGTTTTTTGTTTTTTTTTTTCATAAAGCTGGGTAAGAGTGATGGAGAACAGTAAATTTCCCTGGTGAGCTTTGCACATGGGCATTTCCTTCCCTTATAAAACTTGAGAGCAACAAGCATCTTTGAGTTTTTGGTGTGTGAAATATTAATGAAGTATTTTCCCATGTTACTTACAAGATTTCTATCCAGATTCACCCAGCATGAATTCTGGTCAGGGATTGTTTATGAGATTCATTTCAAAGCACATGAAGTTAGGTTTCTTCCATAAGGATAAATAATTTAGAAGTGCTTGACTATTTCGGGTCAGCAGTCATATACTGTTGACTGCTGATAGATCGATATGGCCTTGGTTTGAAATTGTATAGAAAAGAAAAAGTCGTATGGAGTTCCTTGTGGAATTGGGCATGGACTGAAGGATGTTTCTTTTGCATGTGGAAGGAAGAGTCCAACTCCAAAACAGTCTTCAGCCAAACGCATGGGAAACCCAGAGGATAGTAGGACCCGGAAGCAACTGCTAATCACTGTTTTCGTCATCACTTCAGATTGCACAGGGTCCATCTCCTGCATTAATTCAGTGCAAACATCAGGTTACAGAAACTCACACTGCGTCTGATTTGAAATTTAGGTACCAATTTAGTTGGAGCAAAGAGAAAAACAGCGAAACAACCATGGCTAACCGAGGAGCCAGACAGACAAGCAGAAAACTGTACACGCAGCAGGGTCGGACAACATGTTGATACTGGAGTTAAAGAACCACGTTCTGGCTCTGGACGGGCCTGGGGTTGTGGGCAAACCGGGCCGACTGGGTGTCTGCAGTTCGGGTTTCCTCTGGTTGCAGATAGCAGGAGCCGTGTCCTGTGTCCTGTTGCCCTTGGCCCCAGCTGGTGCATCGCTGATTCTGCCCTGCGGTGGACACCTTCACCAGCCCCGCAGTGCCGTGGGCATAGTGCTCCCCACGCGCCCCTGGGGTCTGGGTCTCGTCTTCTCCCTGGATCTCTCCATGGCGGCCGTGACCATGTTGGTCCTGGTGCCGACGGACAAGAACAGCGTGCTCAGTACTGGGTTTGGGCTTCTCCATTCGTCTTCCCTGTGCCAGCTGCACTTTCCTGCTGTTGTGGCCCCCACAAAATTCATAGCTTGAAACCTGATCCTGAGAGGTGGGGCTCTTGGGAGTGATTGGGTCACCTGCCATCTGGGGAAAGAGGCTCCAGGCCTTTTTCTCCCTTGGGGCAGTAGACCCGCTGGCTTCTGGATCCTGGACTCCAGCCCCAGGGGGTGAGCAGCACGGTGCCCTTCTGGGTGGATCAGTTATGGGTGGGTCACTCCGGCCGAGGCATAGTGTTGCAGTGGCCTCGTAACTACCATACTGGCGAGGTGCGGTGCTGATCAGCCTGTGCCAGGCTGCTCCCGTGTGGCCGATCACCCCCGCTTGGTTAGCTAAGCTGAACCATCAGAAATAGGGGTGTGAAGCGCTCGGGTCTGAGCCCCCGAGTAGCAGGTTAGGCCCGGTGCTTGCTCTGCCAGCTCGGATCTGTGAGCAGGGGTCTGCCAAACGTCCGTCATCCCCACAGCCAATGCTGCTTGATTCCTTCCCATAAATAGTGTTGTACACGTCAGAACCGTCCTGATGTTCCCCAGACGTTGCTGGGGCTCTCTGACTCCAAGGAAACCAACCAGACAGCCCCCTAGCGCCCCATCAGAAGGTTCGCCGGGTGTCTGCCCTGCACAAGGCCCAGAGGTGCTCCGACTAGGGTGTCACGGGGGCCCCTTGCTCCGAGGAGCCGTGCTCAGTGAGAGGAGCAGCTCACGGCCGGGAGGCAGGGCAGGGCACACTGCTGTCCGGTGCTGTCCCCCACGGCAGGGCGGGTCATCGTCCTCTGCAGGGAGGAGACCAAAGCTGCCCCAGTGAGCTCCACTGCCGAAGGACAGTGCTTGGTCACTGGCAACGCTCCAGACACAGGGAAAGCAGGTTCCCTCTTCCGGGCTCTGAGTAGCTGGGGGAGGTGTCCGGAGGCTGAGAGATCTTATGGTTTGGGCTGCAGATTCCTGTGACTCCTGTCCATAACTGGCCTGGAAAAACCTCATGCCTGTCTCGAGAAGAGCTGCTGGCTTTATAGCACAGACTCACAAGCCTTCCTTCCACGTAGTTCACTGACCTGCCATTATTTTTCTCTTTAAAAATAAGCCGTCGAGTGTGTTGACCAGAACATCTAAGGTCTGGCTGCTAAAGGAACTTGAACTGCTGCACCAGTAGTACATTGATTAATGATTATTAACACGAATTGGAATGGTGCCTACATTTGTTAGTCGCTGTGCTTCTCAATTCTCAGGTTTGTTTGAAGTGTGTTACATCTTTAATCTAGTTTTTTGCTAGTTACAGCAACATAAGGGGCATGTGAGTTCTTTGCTGCGTTTAAGGAAATAAGTTTCGGTACTTTTTGTTTGTACTCACTAGACCTTGGCCACCTTAATGCGTGTTAATTATAGAGTAAATAACATCTGTCGCATGTACCAGAATGTCAGACAGAAGCTTCTGCCGTGTTTATCGAGATGATCCCACTCTGCAGAACGAGGAGGACAGCTTGGAGAGTCTTGACATATTTTTCTAGCTAATTGCATAGCATTTCCTGGAGAAACCGCCTCATGCCTTGCCCGCAGTTAGAAACTGTGTCTGGTTCTGTTCCTGGAGATGTAAAATGAAAACAAAATCCTGCCACCCGCGCCTGGGCCTGTGCTCCTGGCCTCCGTGGGTCACAGTGCCTGTCCTGTCCCTGTGCCACTCCGCTGAGCAGCGCTGGGTCTGAGGCTCTGGTCTGGGGAGTGTCTCGCTCCTCACGCCCGATGTCCCATCAGAAGGCTGCCTCCGCGCGGTGTTCCTGGCTGGTTCCTGGCCCCGGTGAGTGTCCTTTGTCCTCGCAGACTCACGCTGGCTCACTGACCTTCATCCTCTGCAGGAACTTGAAGCAGCTGTCAAGTGAGCTGGAGTCAATGACGATGAACGGAACCACGCTGAGGAACCTGGAAATCCTCCAGAATCAGGTGAGGCGAGCAGGCCGGGAGCGGGGCGGTAGCAAGGGTGCTGATCCAAGTCCTCCTCTGCCTGTTGCCATGTGGCCTGTGATGACCGAGTGCCCCTGGTTAGGGGACCTGGGAAGAACTTCCTGGGCTTCGCGGAGCGGGGCTGCAGAAGGCCTCTAATACCCAAAGGACACGTCCACCCTGATCATTGCTGTACCAGTTCTGTGTCGAATACTTTCCTGGAAAAGCATCATCTTTGAGAATTAAAAACAAGTGTGTTTTGTTTCACTGCTCCCGTTTGCCCCAGGCTGCTTAACTTTGTGTGGAAATGTAGTCCACCCGGCCTGGCCCATTCGCTGTTGTGGAAAGTGAGTCTGGAGCTCAGTTTGACTGCAGGAGAGGGTGCTGCACTTCACAACCTTTCTTGGCCATTTCCTTCCCTATCGAGGAGCTGAGAGCATAAACAATGTTTCTGTTACTGAATTATCACTGAGAAGTACAGTGTTACATTGTAAACTGTTACAACAAAGTCAGAAAGAAATAACCAGTTCCAAATAGAACACAGGTCCAAGTCATCTGAGTGTAGTGGAGACTTAGAATCACAGGAGTCCAGTCCGCAGACCTTCCCAGAAACAGTTACCGCCTTAGCCCATTACGTACAGATCTTTTCTTCTGGCCTCTGTGTAAGCAGCGAAGGACCCTGCTGGAGCCCCTCCCAGTCTCACAGTCCGTCTGTCCCTGAGTGCTGGGCCCAGCTCGCTTCTGCCCCGAACACTTCATTTCCCATGGGTCTCTCTGGTCAGCTGCACACGCAGGCCGTGCCGGGAACAGCAGCAGGGATGGAAGGACAGCCTTGGCACACGAAGCTTTCCTTGACACATCTTCCCTGTTCAAATCCTGCTGCATGCAGTTCTGAAACCCAGTTCTTCCTTTTTGTTTTTTGAAACAAATGTGAAATTACAGTGCAGCCCACCTTGGCCTCAAGCTCCTGGTAATCCTTCTGCCTCAGCCTGCCGAGTGACGGGATTATAGGTGTGTGCCACCACGCCCAGTTTGTAAAATCCAGTTCCTAAGGCAAAAGTCACCTGTAATCAAAACACCTTTTAGTGTCCCTTCCTTACCAGGACTCCAGCTCTTGTGGAGGCAGAAGCTGAGAAGTGGCGTCCTGTACTGTCTTTTAGCTGACCTTGGGCCTCCCTTTCACGGAGATGCTGAGGAATCCACTCATAGTGAACCAGACACCACATCAGCCCTTTCCTTTGTGAAAATATCGTTACTCTGCCCTGCATGAATGTGTGTGCCTATTTTTGTGTCTTCATTCCTCAAACATCAAGTGACCAGCTCGTGTGAGCCACGCTCTAGGCAGGGCGTGGGGAGGGTAAACTCAGCCCTGGTGGGCCCTGGCCAGCCAAGGGTGTGGTGTGAGTGAGTGTCTGGTAGCGGATGAAGCCTGTTTCTGGTCTTCACAGACTGACGGGAAGACCAGGGGAAGTTTGCTGTGGGTGTTAGACCACACGAAAACTGCGTTTGGGAAACGACAGCTCAAGAAGTGGGTGACCCAGCCACTCCTTAAAGTAAGGTAAAAGGAATTCTTTTCTGTCTCCCTCCCCCCATAAATTCATAAGGGTAAAGTCGTGTCAGCAACCTTGAGACCAGCATCAGCACAGGTACTCAGAGTACAGCTGTGACTTGGGGGAGACTCTCCGTGGTCACTCACTCGCTGTGTGATCGTCTGGGGGCGTCCCTGCCCTGCTGGGGACATCCCGCCCCTGCAGATTGGCCACGGGGAGGGTGCTAGAGAGACGTCACTGCCTGTTGGGCTGGAAGGCTGCAGAGGGAGTTGGCGCTGCTTCTGGGTGTGGTGGCGGTGGTGAGGTGAGCCCACTCGGGCAGGGAGAGGACCCAGCTTTGCTGCCCACACCCATGGAGGGTGACTTTGGGGGAACGGAGCAGTCCTGGACTCCAGTCAGTGCCTGAGAGTCCACAACTGCAGGTGTCCACACAGCAGAGTCCCAGAAGCCTGTGGTGCTGCCTGGCACCGGTGCTGGTCTCCCTGTGACTGGGCAGCAGGAGGTCTGTGTCCTTGGTGACCGGCCTTGCAGCCCCTGACCTGACCGTTGCCCGCGCTGCTTCTGAGCGCAGAGTGCTTGGCGTCACCCTCCAACAGAGGTCCCCAGGGAGGGCGACCCGGGAGCCAACAGTTGCTATGGCACTGTCACTGCGGGTGGGGGCCAGGGCCCCAGCTGAGCTGCTGCGGGCGAGCCGCCTCCCAGCCCTTAGCCACAAGGCAGGATGCAGTGTCCAGCCCTCAGGGTCCGAGGGCGGCACCCACTGCCCTGGCTGCCTTTCTGAGCACGCACTCCACCCCAGGCCTGTGCTGTTTTTATCTTTGTTAGCATGTGTGCAGTACATGATGACCACAGTCCACATAGGGAGTTGGTGCATGGACACAGCGCGTCTCCATTCCCTTCATGTGTGCTTCCCTCCTCTCCCCACCCTCTCCCTCCCTTTCTTGGTCCACTTCCTATTTCCTATTTTATGTCATTTATTTTGCTCTTCGTTTATAGTTTGGGTTTCTCACATAAGAGAAACTATGCAGTATTTAAGCTCATGTGTCTAATTTATTTCACTTAACATTATGGTTTCAGGGTGCATCCATTTTCCTTCAGACGACTAAAGCTTATCCTTCTTTATGGCAGAGTAGTACTCCACTGTGTGGGCATCACACATCTTTATCCAGTCACCTCCTGGTGACTACAGAGGCTGCAGTGTCTTAGACCTCGAAGCAGCCTCCTGCATCAATGCTGCGTGCTCCCTGTGTCACTGGAGCCATCTCCAGTCATTGTGCATGATGTGGGAGGGCAGATGTGGGTGCTGACTTTGTAAACCAGCGCTCAGACCCTGCTGCTGCTGATAGCAATGATGACAAATCACTTGGGGTTCCTGAGTCAGTCTCCTTGCCTGTCTTACCCATAAAGATTCAAGACATGGGAAATTGAGGAGGTAAAGAAGAAAGACTGGAAACCGAAGTGACTCCCTCAGTTTAGGATTGGTGAGGAAGGAGACCTGTAGCATGAGGCACCCAGCGGCTCATGCAACCCTGTGAGGATGGTGGCTGGGGGTCGCTGATGGAGGCGTACACAGCTCTGCCACGTCTGCTAAGATGTGCCACGGAGCCCACTGCAAGGAGAGCACCAGAAGCCCACACTCGTGTTCCTCTCACGACGTTCTCTCCTGTGTGTGACAGGAGTGCCTGAGATGAGCTCGGCAGACCCACCATTTGCCCGGGCTCGGTCCTGTGTCCTCGCCCCCCCCCCCCCAGGAAGGCAGTGAGAGGCCCTGCCACCCGTCCATCACTTCAGGCCGAGCCGTTCTGACGGAGAGGCCAGCGAACGTCCACTTTGCTGTCAAGGAGCAGGAAGACGGGTTCACTGGATGCTCAGCAGTCTGCTGGGAGAGAGGGCTCTTGTTTCTATTTCTTTGTTACTGGTTCAGCCCCATAGTGGTTTTTAGCATTTAAATGGTAAATTCATTTACATTTTTAGGAAAATATAAAACTGAAAAGTTATGCAGTAGAAGGGTCGCCCTTCGTGGCTGCTGCACACTTGTCCAGGTCCCTGTGGAGAATCCCAGGATCACTTCTGTCATGTAGCCAAGGAAATACACAAATGGGTATCCTCCCGTCTGTCCCTGTGATGTGTCTGGGGCCAGGACATGCTGCACTTCCTCCACAGGGTCGGGTGGTGTCTTGGTTCGTTTTCTGTCATTGCGGGGACAAAATACCTGACACCCAAAGTTAAGGAAAGAAAGGTTTATTTAGCTCACAGTTTGCAAAGGTTTCAGTCCATGATCAACTGGCTTTAAGGCAGGGTGGTGTGGCACAGGGGCAGCAGTTTACAAGACAGCGGAAGACCCTTAAAGCAACAAGCGAAAAAAGTAAGAGAGCAAGCCTCTTTTCCTCGCTTGTATTGTATGCAGACCACCTTCCTGCCTCTCTCTGGCTCGGACTCCATATTCAAAGGGAGGACCCTGGCCCCCTTCTGGTCAATTCAACTGCTAGAATTCTCAAGTTGACACAATGTATCCACCATCACAATCTACCCCCTGTCATCTTGGCAACCAGTCACATTTCTTGAAATGAGTTTCCATATACAAAGACGTGCTTATTTTTATTGCACAACTTGAATGTTATAACACGGTTTTAACAATCCTTAAAAAACAGTATTAAGTCTGTCACCCTTATATTACATTAGAACCATGACATTCTGCCCTTGGGCCCCCAAATCCTCATGTACATCCCTTTATGTCTGCCACAGTTGCCACAGTCCTAACAATTTTAGCATTGCTGAAAAATCCAAGTCCCAAGTCTCTGAGATACAAGGCACTCTTAGCTTCAAGCTCCTGTACAACTGAAAACAAAGTTAAACACTTCCAACATTCAATGGCACAAGATAAACATTTTCATTCCAAAAGTTACAAATAAGGATACAAAGGATTGGGACCAAAGCAAGCCCGCAATCCAGCAGCGCAAACATTAAGTCCTGTAGTTTCATCTACAGCATCTCAGGCAGTGCGTGACAGATTGTGAGTTCCCAAAGGCCTGTGTGACTCCACCTCTGTGGCACTTCTGGTGGCTACAACTCCAAGTTCTTTCTTGGGCCCACTCTGCCCCCTCCTTGCAGCTTTCCTTAGATGATCCATGTTCCTGGCTTTTCCAGATTTCTGGAGCACCTTTGGCTTCACCCTCACAGCTTCACACACTGCCCCCTGGGGTGCACTGCCTGGCCTCCCAGGTCTTCTGAAATTGGGAGCCTTCTTAACCCCATAACTCTTGCATTTCTATATGCATTTAAAACCAGCACCAACTGAAAGATGCCAAGGTCTGCTGCCAACTAGAGCAGTAGTCAGGCTTCCCTCTTTCTTGGCTGGTTTGGTACGTACTTGGAATCCAGTTCTGAGGAACACATTTTCTATGCCACCACCATTCTGGAACATGGTGCTCTGCAGCTTTCTCTTCAAAGCAAAATCTTTTGCAGTTTTGAGGCTGCAGTTTGGAGACCTGCTGTTTCTTGTGATGGCCTCAGGCCATCTTTTCTATTCTGTTCCGTCTCAGCAAGGAAGATCTCAGCTCTATCTTTGCAGTCTACAGCTTTACTGGAGCTTTTTTTCTAGCCAAACCCACATTTTAAATCATCCTGTTGGGCTTTTTGCTCTTCATTCTCAACCTAGATCTGGCTAATAGCCCCCAACAATATCTGTGCCACCACCTCAACATTTGGCTGCCTTGAAGTTTCTTCAGCCAGATGAACCAGTTGCCTGCCCTTAATCTCAGACTCAGGCAAAGTCTCTAGACACAAACAAAATGCAGACAAACTTTTTGCCAAACCAAAACATACCATCTAGACTCCTGCAACCTATGCAATCCTTCTTCCCAGCAGAAACCTCCTGACCCTGGTCTTTGACTAGTAGGATTTCTGTCAGTCTTCTGGTCTTCTGAGCTGTGATCAGAATCTCCAGAACAGAACAGCCTAAGGTGTTCCAGTGCTACTCTTTAGGCGACATCTCCCAATCTTTCCAGACTCTTTACATAAGCCACTCCCAAGGCTCTTGAACCATGTGGTCAGGAATGACCACAGCAATGACCTCACTTTTCTGGTACCAAATTCTATCTTGGTTACCTTTCTTTTGTTGCTAGGACAAAATGCCTGACATCTAAAGTTAATGAAAGAAAGGTTTGTTTAGATCACAGTTTGTGGAGGTTTCAGTCCATAATCAGCTGACTCCTAGGCAGGGTGACATGGCAGAGGGGCAACAGTTCAAGGTGGCATCAGACAGCAAAAGGTAACAAGAGCAAAATGGGGGAACAAGTGTCTTCTCCCTTATATTGTAAGCAAGCTACCCACCCTCAGGTGGGCATGGCACTCACACCACCTCTGTGCCCTCTTGCACAGGCTCAGGATGTTTACAAAGTGAGGACCCTGACCCCCTGCTCAGTCACTTAATTAAGCTTCTGGAGTTTTCAAGTTGACACAATGACTCAAGCATTATACGTAGTCACCATGAGCTGGCATTCTGAAGTCCCTGTGATAAAGTAGCCCCTGCTCAGGGACTTTCTTATCTGATTAGGAAGGGGTGCTCTAGTGAGGGGAAGGGGTACAGGTGCTGGGTGTTTTTTACACCAGATGAAACAGCCATACACACTGCTTCACTTTGTACCACAATTGGAGGAAAGGAACATTGCTTTTATAATTCCAATTAGATTACCAGAGAACAGCTAAATAACAATAAGAGTGCTAAGTTAGTTCCTGGCAGTTAAGCCCCTTAAATAATTAAAATTAAAGGGAGGGAAAGTTGTTTGTGTTGGCAATCAGCTCCTTGGCTACATCTTTGTGTGGTTTTTACACCACAAAGCACATTTCCACACTGGGGTAATTCTCTTGCTGTTTGTGCCATGTGCATGGTGTGTTTCTCCTCCATCACCCTGGCCTATGTGATGAGGTCACTGGACATCAGCGCATTTCCTTCCACTTCACGTCTACTTTGTACTGCAGACTAAATGCCACCTTCAAACCAGTGGCTGTCCTGGAAATTCGCTGCAGTGGGGCTCCCTGTGAGCCTGCACCTGCCACACTGAGTTCTGTTTACCTGCTCAGGAGTGGCTGGAGGCGGTGGCCAGTCCTGTGTGTGGGGACTTGAGTGGAGTGGAAAGGAGACCACTGCAGCCCAGGAGGACATGCACCTGGGCTGTCACCTGTGGGTGAGCTCTGGGCCCTGGGGCCGGGAGAGGAGGAGTGGGGCAGGGGCCAGGGCACCAATATTTCATTTTCCTCTTGGTCTGCCTCATTTCCCTGTTTCCAGCTCTGTGCCTCTGTTAAGGGGAATTTGCCAAATATTTAGCCTCAAAGTGCTGTGGGAAAATGGTGTGATCTGTGACTGCTGCTCCATGAAGCACCTGGGTGTGTTAGATAAAGTATGACAGACATGCCTTCCGGTCACAGCTGAGCTCATCCGGGCAAAGGGAGGGAGGAAGACTGGAAAAGGAGCCGGGAGGGAAGGGCGCTGTGTCCGTGGCTGACCCTGGCCCTCTGCCCACCTAGAGGAGGCAGTGATTGCACGTCACTGGCGTGTGGAGCCGGGACACGGGGCTGGGGTCTAGCCATGCAGGGCAGGTGCCCAGGGATTCTGATCAGGAGGGCGGTGACGAGGGTCACGTCCAGGCCTTGGCTTCTGGGCAGTGGGGTTCTAAGATTTCCTAGCACTGGGCTCCCTTCCAGGTGTGCAGCCTCATCTGCACAGTCGTGTGGCCTGTGTCTAACGTAGTCTGTGCCGCAGACAAATTACTGCGGCCAAGTTAGGAGAGACACGAAAGATAAAAGGTGCAAGCGTAGAGACAGTGACAGCAAAAGGTTGATTTTAAAAAGAAACCTCACTGTTTTTAAAAAGAGTGGTAAACAGGAATAGATGTGATAACTGAAGTGCACATTGAATTTTCCTTATTTAAAATGACTTAGACCAGAGGTGATTTTTTTTTTAATTTTGAAGTATTTGTGTATATATAAGTGAAATAACTTGGAGACAGAGCCCAAGTCTAAGCAGGAAATTTCCCGGGTTTCATACGCACCTTATACACACACCCTGGGAGCAGTGTCCCGCAGTGTTCTCAACAGTGCCAGGGCTTGGCACGTTGCAGGTTTCTCAGTGGTGTGGATGATAGATCTTCAGGGCTGCGATGTTCCACCTGTACAAGACAATGTCCCAGAAATTACCTACGCAGTAACAGAGAGTGCCATGGGGTAGACAATACAAGAGATTGAAAGACTTGTCCAGAATTGGGTAGTCCAGGAGAGTCTTCATCACGTATCCAGAAAAAAGTACCTTAGAGAGTGAGAAGAGTGAGAGGACATACTGTGCACTGTTCAAAGTGATGATAAAGGATGAAGAGTTTTCACAATTCTTGAAAGACGTGAATCCTTAAAGTGCAGCATACCCAGAGTGTGGTTAACCACCGAAAACTCACATTTTGCTAAATCATAGATGAAATGTTGACGGAGACAGCGCACAAAGAAAGCTCACCCATGAAGCAGTTAGGATTGAGATCTGACTTGCTTGCTAACTTCTTGGCTTTCCTGTGGTGACTCTCGGATGCCTTGCGTGTTCGCTGTTCACCATTTGTTCCCCCAGTGCAGGGCCGTGGTGCTTGTGTGTCTTCCTGTCGTCTCTCATTCCTGTTGATTTTCCCTGAGCTCATGTCTTGTTATGCAGTGGCTGTATTATTTGGAAATTTATATTTGTGAATAATGCGAGGACTAGGATGCAGGTGCCTCTCCAGAGAGGACTTCTGTGTGCTCCTGCCGGGTGTCTGGTGGCATTACCTGTCCGGGAGCTTCTCCATCCAGGTTCTCTGCCATGGCGTGTTAGTCTGTGCAGGTGGCGGTGCGCAGGACTGCATGGCCCCCTTCCCGCAAGCTCGGCTTTCCCCGGAATCTCCTCTGTGTCTCCTCACCCCGCCAGGGACCGTGGCTGTGGCTGCTCCTGCCTTCGCGCCTTCTCTCACACTGCTGTGGAGTTACAGCCACCCCCCCCTTAGGTCCTTCCCAGAAGCACGGTTCATACTGTTAAAGCCTTGGGTTCATGGCCTAAGCAGATAGGGACAGTGGCTGTGAAATCGCTCTTTGAACTATTTTGAAGAAGGAGAATTATTCCCTTTTGGGTGAATGTTGACTGATTATAACATGAGTAATAAAAGTCCTTTAAAGCTTGTTGAATAATTTACAATTTTACAACAAGGAAAGTGCTCAGAACTGGTCTTTAGAACATCATTTTATAAATCAAGTAACACTTCTGCTTTATGAACGCAGTTGAGAGTTCACCTCGTCGCCCGGCGTGTCCGGTGCCTCCCTCTCTCCTCCACCCAGCGGCACTGCTGCCACCTGCCCTCCCCCGTGTCCCTGGGAGCTGTGCCCCTGTCCCACCCTGTCTGTGGGCCGTCGGCACCGTGCCTGGGTTTCTGAGGCGGCTCCGGCCTGGCCTTGCTCCCGTAGCTCTGCACACCGCCAGGAGCACCCTGGAAATCCTCCCTGACCCCTTGGGCCAGACCTCTGTGGGTTCCTGGTATCCCTGGCTTGTGACCCAGTTGTAGCTCTGTGTGACGGCATTGTGAGCATTGTCAGTTCTACACGTCACCCACACTGGGACCCTTGGGTCTGATTGGGGGCCCCCTGCAGCGAGCACCCACAGGATGGATGCCTCCAGCTGTAGGTCCTCCGTGGCTCTGACAGGCCCCACGCACAGTTCATCTGCTATGGAAGGACCCTGGGCCCTCCTTGTGACCCTCGGATCTTTGGGGAGGGAAAGAAGAATCTCTGGCATTGGGAATGAAATGATTCGGTTTCATTGGTTTAGATTTATAGAGATTTAGAGTATCTGAAGACCGAATGCAGATCGCTGTTGGACGCCGAGGAGTGGTGTCTTTACGTCCTCTGTTGGATGACACTTCTTCCTGTTTTTTTGTTTGTCACATGCATCAGGTCTCCATCAAGTGCTCTAAAATAATTATTGCTTATTCTGGTGATTGGACATACTGCTTTGTTAGGGATTCTTGGAAGGTCCTATGTCTCCTTCTAACTAAAAATCAATTTGAAGCTGTGTAAGTTATTTTATTTTATTAAAAACATAGGAGACGTTTTTTACCCATTTGTACTTCAATCTGCGCCCAGGCAGTAACCTTGGGATTATAGCCACCCCGAAGAGGGGAATTAGGGAGCAGCACCGCACACCCTGCTTCTCTCACTCTGCCTGTTTAAGCGTCTCGGGTTGGTAACGACCTTTTCAGTCTCCAAGACGTTTACGGCTTTATATCTGTTAAATTTCTTTCTGATAGAATTCATCAAGGTGGCTTCGGTTTCCCTCTTCTCCTTCGAGTTTCAGGAAGCCTTTCCTCCCGAGGCCGGGGCTCTGAGGGGCCGTCCTGCGTGCGTGCGCACAGATGGCATTATTCATCCGTCCTTTGGCCATCTGTGGCATCAGCCCGGTCTGCTCACCAGTGTCACCTCCCAGTTACGCAAGAATGAGTTGTTAAAGTCAGACTTTGTTTTCAAGTAGCGTTCGGGGTAAATGTTAGAGTAAAACAGTGATTTATTTGATCACAACAATTTCATGCAAAGAACATTTAATGTTTCCTGCCCCTCCTGGCAGCGCTTCGTAGTCTTCGGCCTCGAGGTAAACGCAGCACCTGGTCCCGAGCGCAGACTGAGGCCCTGGAGTTGTGGGGTGCAGGCGGTCCCCAGTGGTCATGGGGTCACACAGCCACGCAGGAGGTGCGGCTGCGTGTCCTGCCGTGCGCAGGGAGGGAGGCTGGGCCGGGATGGACACTGGTCCTGTGTTCTGGAAAGTGGAAAGTCCACGCAGAATACGGGGGTGGGGTGGGAGTGGGGGAATAGAGTGGGGGAGGAGAAGGGGAAGCCGGGAGTGACCAGGACAGGGAGCCAGGCTGAGGGCAGGTGGAGTGGGAGGGAGTCGTGGTCCGAGGAGAGACTGCAGAGCAGCAGGGATGGGGCGCCGTGGGCAGGGAACGTTCTGGGCCGGAAGTCACGGGTGAGCCTAAGGGGAGCTGTGGCGTGGACAGGTGTGGCTGGGGAACCACCCACCTCATGGTGTAGACAGCGGACTGAAGGCAGTCGGGCAGGCATGCATGTGGGAGTGAGGTCATCACCCCTCGAGAGGATCGGGGTTCACCCAGGGGAGTGGGGTCCAGTCAGGTGTGCAGGGTCTGCCATGTTCTGCAGAGTGAGCCCCGGGGTGGGACAGGGGCCGCGTACAGGCAAAGGCGGCTCAGGGAGCCAGGAGAGAAGGGCACTGCCGATCACAGCCCCAGCAGGACGCTGACACAGACCTTGCCCGAGTGTCCGTGTGTGTGACACCTGTAGAGCTGCAGAGAGCCACGTCCGTGAGGCATCTGATGTCTCCATTTCCGCCAGACCTCAGCCTATCCTTCATCACTTTGCTGAATCAGGAACAGTCTTCCCTGCGGCCTCAGGTTCATCTGGCGCATTGGTGCCCCTGGGGTTTAATGTCACCTGCGGCCGTCACCCCTAGTGCAGAGCTTGGGTGCCTGCAGGTGCCAGAGGGTCATACCTCATCCGTGGAGTGCCAGGGCAGTGTGCACCCAGTTTATTCTCCCCAGAGCCCTCCACGGTGAGCGTGCCATCCGCAGCACCCTGGGGCCCCAGTCTCCTCCCCTGCACATACCTCACTGCGCCTCGGCCTCCACTCAGTCTTCACAGTGGCCACACACCGGAGCCGTCCAGCCAGCACTGCCCAGCGGCCGTGCCATGCACAGTGGGCCTGTCACAGCCCGTGCCTGTGTGGGGAGCCCAGAGCACTTCTGAGTGGCTGGCCCTCAGGAGGGTGGGCGTCCTCCTCAGCAAGGGTCCCCACAGCGCTGTGAGTGCCACTGCCTCTGAGCTAGGAGGGGCCGGGGGTCTGGCCCCTCACTGTGATTCGGGGAAGGGGGAGCGGGAGGGCGGGGCACGGCAGGGTCTCCAGGCACGCCAGCCCCGGGCTCCAGAGGGCGCGTCGCCTGCTGACCCTGCGCTGTCGCCCTCACAGCCAGATCGACGCCCGGCTGGACGCCATCTCCGAGGTGCTGCACACAGGGTCCAGCGTGTTGGGTCAGATCGAAAGCCAGCTGCAGAAGCTCCCCGACCTGGAGCGGGGCCTCAGCAGCATTTACCACAAAAAAGTAAGTGTGACCGGGGTGGGACTGGGCGCCGGGTGGTGAGGGGGCTCTGAGGCAGTGCTGCCGTGGCCGGCAGTGTTGTAACACCTTACAGGCAGCGGGATTTTACAGACGCATTTACACATCGGAGGAGTTGGAAGCAGTATGTTGGCTTTTATCACTTAATTTTACTGTTTAAATGATAGCTGTGATGAGAATTTTCCACACAGGGAAATAATTCACCATCAAGATACTGCTAAAATTTGAAAAAGATGAGTAAGTTTATAATAATCATCAAGAAATCAGGTTGTAGAGTGCTATCCCTCTGGCAGAAGTCACACACGTTCCTCCCTTGGTTCCTTGCCACCCCATGGCCATGGGACACACCCTCCTCTCCTCCTGGTTCTGCGTGACGCTCACTTGGGCCGGGCTATGTGCGGGCGGGGGGGGGGGTGGCTCTCAGCTTGCTTGCCAGGGTTGGAGTTTGCATTTAAGCCCAGTCCTGACTTCTTTTGGATGGTGGGTGACTGTCGATACTGCTTATTGCATCCCCTTCCCCCACCGTTTGCTGCTGCTGCTTTTTTTTTTTTTTTTTGGTACTGGGGATCAAACTCATGACTTTGTGTTTGCCAGGAGGGTGCCTGTGCAGCTGTGCTAAACCCCTGGCCCTCCTGGTTGCTTCTTTGCACAAGCAGATTTTATTGTTTGCTCCAACACAAATCCTCGCCAATTTAGTAACATTGTTGTGGAAAGATCTTTATATCCAGATTTTAGTGTGACCGACTTTTCATTAGTGTTTACTTTTGGGGGGCCCTGAAAGTTTTGTGGGGATTAAGTCCTGCTGGAGAAGGCTTGGGGTACCCAGGAGGGTTTGTTTCTCTGTCTCCCGTGGTATTTTGCTGACACTTGTCGACTCTGAGCTGAGTTTTAGGGTTGGCTCCAAGGTCACAGAGGTGCCACACCCCTTGTTTCTTTGTGTCTGCGGCCTGGCACCTGACAGTGCTCGCGTGTTGCCCTCCGGCAGTCGGCATGTCGCCAGACCTGTGCCTTCTTGCAGGGAGAGGCAGGAGGAGCGTAAGCTCCAGCCTGGCCTGGGTGGCGCCGCAGCTTGGCGGGAGCCTGTCTGGAAGGAAGGCGTGGAGCGGGCTGTGGCTGTAGCTCAGAGCACAGGCCCTGGGTTCCGTCCCCAGTCCTGCGGAGAAGAAAGATGAACACGACACGTCAGAGACCTTTCCTTCACCAAGAGGAAATGGACACTGAGCTCATATTCTCTGGGTTACAAATTAAAAGAGCAAGGCCACTGTGTCTAGGCCACCAGGGTGGCACTGCCAGGCCTTGCTGCTGTGACCGCCATGGCTGTGATCTCTGTTGCTGCTCCTTAGCCCCGCTGTGTCTGCCCCTCGTGAGTTCTGGGCATTTTCCAGGCTCTGCTAGCAGCCTCGGTCCAACTCATTTAGAGTGTGACCAGCGAGCCGTGTCAGGGTGGCTTGGTTTTAGGGTTTCCCAGTGGCCTCCCTGAGTGGACTGGGGCTCCCTGGAAGCTGCCCCCATGCTGTCCCGTGTTTGCCCACGGAGCAGCCCGGGAAGGCGCGGGAGCTGGGCTCGGGGCAGCCCCACTGCAGGGAGGCTGCACTGCCAGCCTCTGTGCCGCCCGGCTTGGCCTCTGGTGCTCTCCGCTCTGAGTGACCCCCCAGTGCACACGATGCTGAGGAACACGCTCTGCTGTCTGGAAGGTGGGGGGCCGTGTAGACAGTGCCACCGAGTCACACGAGTGGGTGCTGTGGGGACAGCGGTGCAGAGCCCACCGGAGCTGGCCCTGGGCGAAATCAAACTTCTTTTGACACTGAAATTTCAAACTCGTGTCATAGAAAAGAGCCCTTGACACGAAGACGCTTGCTGCCTGTTTGGAAGGCGACAGGTGCCCGCTGAGGTTGGTGGGTCTGCAGAGGGTACGGCGCTGTGCAGATGCCGGGAGGGGGGTTTCTGGGTGGTTTTTTTTTTTTCTTAACAGGGTTTGATAATTTTTTTTTTGAGACATGGTCTTGTTACATCGATTTCTGGGGCTTTGTGGGCAGGAGAGTCCCCTGTCCAGCTAGGAAGAGCCCGGAACCTTGCAACAGTGGGGTGTGCCGTGGCCCAGGTCCGGCTCAGTCCTGAGCTCTTGCAGGCTTTTGCCAGTGGCCGTGAGTGGAGCAGATCATCCACCTTGTGTGTGGTGCTTAGCCCTTCGCCACCCCCTAAACGCTGGCGGAAGAAGCTTGAACCCAAGGCACTTAGCCCTGATTCAGCCTTCCCTTGGCGCCTGCTGCTGACTTCAAAAATGGGGCATGGTGGCACACACTGTAATCCCACCACTTGGGAGGCTGAGGCAGGACAGCTGCAAGTTTGAGACCAGCCTGGGCCCCAAAGTGAGTTCAAAGCCAGCCTGAACTGCATAGTGAAATCCTATCTCAAAAAGACAGACAAAAAAACTCTTCCTTTTCTCTCAAATTACAATAATTATGTGTAAGATTATTATTTAAAAATTATATTGAAGCCAAATATAGTAGTGTGGGCCTGTAATCCCAGCTCTCTGGGAGACTGAAACAGGAGGATCTCATGTCCAAGACTTGAAAAATGAGCAGGTTCTCAATTTAGCAACTTAGCAAGACCTTGTCTTAAAAAGTAAGAACCAGGGGCTGTAGCTCACTGCGAAGGCCCTGAGCTCAATCCCCATACCAAAGCAATTGCACTGGAAATGTTTATCTTTGCTTCTTTACCTTCCTTAGAATGCCATTAATTGGGCTGGGGATGTAGCTCAGTGGCTTAAGTGCTTGCTTGGTAAGCGCAAGGTCGTGAGTTCAATCCCCAGTACAAAAAAAAAAAAAAAAAAAAAAAAAAAGAATGCCATTAATTGTTGACTGAAACGCTTTCATGCTGTGTCCTGTGCAGATGTCCAGCTGCCTGTGTTGGCCCAGGGGGCTGTGTGGGCCCAGGAGTGCTTTGAACTCGATTCTTGTGTAGTTGGAGCTAACTTCTCATTTTTCTTCCTACTTCACTCCTATGATTAATGATTGTTATTTAAATTAATGTTCTTAGCACTGATCTATTTTACCTATGCCAGTTACGGTGCTTTATCATCAATGTAACTAAAATTCCTTTTCATCTCAAGACGTTTCTCTTTATTGGGTATTGGCTCAGTTTTCTTCCCGGAGAGCTCTTTCCCAGAGCTTCTGACCCAGCACAGTGCAGAGCGCACCCTGGTGAGTGGAGGCTCCTGCCGCCCACTGCAGGGTCTGCTCCCCACTGTGTCCCCACTTCTGGGTGGGGTGGGGCGCGGGTCCCAGGAGCCTCCTATGAATGGAAGTGTTTTGCACCCTTAAGAGCTGAAAGTGTCATTTCCGTTCTCCTGTCTGTGTGGCTGTGCGGTCTGGGTTGTAGATTGCCATACTGCTCAGGGTTCTGGAGATGAATAGAACCAACAGGAGATGCGCGTAGTGGGGGTGCATCAGGCGGCTCACAGCATCAGTGGGGGACACGAGGTGGCTGTCCAGGCTGGGAGCCGGCGCAGGAGGGTGCCTGCCGACCTGCCCAGGTGGGCGTTGTGACCGAGGTCGCCGTCGCTGTCCTGTATGATGGCGTGGCGTTGTCTGCTGGCTTCTGGTACTGGTGAGCAGTTGGCCCAAGCCAGTCTGGCTCCAAGTCCTTGTGTGGCTTCTCTGCTTTCTTCACCTGCGCTGGGTGTGGGAAGATGTTCTGTTCGTCACCAGCGCTCTGAAAGTTCGTGGTCCTTTGATTGTCTCTGTTTCCATTCATGGTATTGTGCCCTCAAATCTTGCAGTGACGGGGTATTTTCCTGACTTTTTGTCTTTCACTTGAATTAATGGATCTCCTGGACTATCTCTGCCTTTCTTCTGGGTTTTCCATGTCTTTCCACTTTGGCTTGATCTCCTTAGAGATTTTATTACCTTTATCTTCTACCTCACCACTGAATCTTTAACTTCCACTATTATAGTTCAAGTTCAAGGAATTTTTGTAGATTTTGTTATTCTCTGAGTATTTCTTTTTTAAAAAATAGCTTTACAGTATTATTTTAGGGTTACAACATCTTCTGTTTTACCAGTGTTATTACTGACTTTTTAGGTGTTTTGTCCCTCTGCCAGTGTAGGCTCTGTTCCTTTCAAATTTTATTGTTTTGGTCCTCACATTTCCTTTTAGAATTTTTTCTCAGGTATCTTGTCATTTTTAAAAGTTGGAGAACTGGAAAGCTCTTAGGAAGATCTGGTTCATTCAGTGGAGCTTTTGAAACACGATAAAGAGCCCCGAGAGGGAGCTTGGTTGGCCATGTGTTAGCGACCTTTATAGCAATTCTGGGGTCTCCCAGCTCCAGACCCCTCCACTCTGGGCCTCAGCATGTGATTCAGCCCGTGCCCGTGCTCTTCCTCGGTGGCACCTGGTTCCCCTGGCCTGAGGCTGTGCAGACACCCTGTCCACCTCTCCCTGCAACCAGCAGCTTCTGCAGGAGACAGTGCTGCTCATCAGAGGCTGGAGGGACAGGGAGGAGCAGTTCCATCGGTTACTACTCCTTACAGTTTGTAGTTGCCCGTCTGGGTTATTTTTGTGGCTTTATGCATTCTAAAGCTGTATCTTGACTCTAGTTTCAAGATGGGCAGAAGTCAGGTGTACATCTTCTACCCACCCTCTCTGCCAGGGCTCCGGTGTAAAATTACCCATGCACAGTTAAGCAGTTGCAGCGATCTAGCACTGTAAGGTGTAATCGGAGCGTCCAGAGAGGTAAGATGCAGAGTCCCTCTGCCACCCTCCGTGCCCACTGCCTGGGGCAGCAGTGCCACATGTGTACCCTTTCAGAACGCTTTGTTTCTGTTTGCTTTGTACGTAGAGAATAGTGCCTGTCATTTCAAGAGTCGGAGAAAATGCTACTGTGTCAATGTCTATAAATACGTGTAGTGTATGGTATACATGTACTGTGTACATTTAATACATGTTGAAATTATGGTATCCTTAATATATTTAGAGGTCTTCACTTTGGGCCGTTTCATAGTGTTTTGTCCTAATAAAATCCCCATCAGTGGATATTTGTTTTTATCTTTTTAATATTATAAGCAGTGCTACTGTGAATATAAAGATGCACAATTTTTTTTTGCTACTTGTTAAAGTATGCTTTTGGATAAATGTTTTAAAGTAGCATTGCTTGGTCGAAGGGAGCATGCATTTTAGAAAGCATAATGATGAGCCAGTGTGCTTTTCAGAAAGGTTCTGCTCCTACTAAGTGTACCTAAAAGTGCTTTTTATTTTCTACCCGTGTGACATGATTCTTTCAAGCTTTAAATCTTTGGCATTCTAGTAAGTGAAAGGTGCTGCCTTGTAGTTTTCCTTGGCTTGTCTCTGTGTGTAAAGTTAACGTGTGGCTACAGTCCTGCCCTTGAGCTGCATATTTAGTTTGCTTAGGCTTTTTTCAGGGTTCACCTGTGGATGGGAAGAGCCCAGCCTATCTGGGAGAAGTCTGCTCTTTCTCCCTCTTACGTCTCTCCGTTCCCCAGCATTGCCCTTCGTGTGTTTGAAATAGACCACATAGCAAAGAAGTGGTAAACAGTGTGTTTTAAAATGAACACTACCGACCACATATGGGCTTTCTCCCCTGCTCACATGATTTTCTTACAGCCTGAAAATGTTTTACATGTTTAATCTCATTGGGAAGTGTAGGGCACTAACTAGTGAACTAGCTGGTTCAGAATTTTGCCTTTATTCTAATGTGTAAGATATCGCTCGTTAGACCTCACCTTCCATACCTTATGCTGTGCTGATAGAAGACACTTCTCCCCTCAGTGTTCCACCCAAGAGTTCTTCTTGATCGTCAAAACCCTGTGTCACCTGAAGTCCGAGTTACAGGCCTTGACGCCCGCAGTGAGTTCGCACGTACGGTCAGACTTGCTCCAGGCGTGTCTTTTAGAAATCCCGGAGCTCCTCGAGCCGGTGGAGCACTACTTGAAGATACTTAACGAACCAGCTGCCAAGTAAGTATAAGTGCTTGGTTCTTCCTTTCTGGCAGTGAGCATAACCCAGTGTGTGTGCCTTTGTGTGGGGCTTCTCCAGCTTCGCTAGAGTAGTGATGGGAACAGCCTGAATGCAGTGCAGTTGGGCATGTGCGTGGATACCGAAGTTCTGCATTCCTGAGAGCAGCTGCTTTGCGGTCTGCACGGAGGCAGCTGCCCGCAGGACGGGCGCGGCACTTTGGCGTGCGCCCAGCCAGGAGGAGAGGAGCCGGGCAGCGCCGAGCAGTAGCAGTCGGTGGCTTCCTGTGTTCGTTTCCTAGACACTCAGTGTCCGTCTTCTATGTAGGATTTGTATTTGGAAGCTGCCCTTAGAGAGGTGGTCACTTCACAGTGCAACTCACAGGAGCCCAGAGGAAAGGCAAAAGGTGTGATGTTTACATTTGTCTTCATAGGGGGCTGGGGATTTAGCTCAGCGGCATAAGTGCCTGCCTTGCAAGCAGGCAGTCGTGAGTTCGATCCCTGGTACTGATTTAAAAAAAAAAAAAATTTGTCTTCATTTTCCGAATAAGTAAATGATAAGAGATGTAATTTGAACTCTCGGTTTCAGTGTGGGAATCATAAACTCCCTAATGAAAGTAATGTTAGGGTAATTTTGTCAGTCCTCAGAAGTTAAGAAATGGCCCCTAGATACTGAGTGATAGAGCTGGACCTTACCTTCCTGACACCAGCCCTTCAGTCTCGTCATTCTGCAGAAAGGAACTGATAACTGGTGTAATCGATGTGCTTCAATATATGTATCGCATTTTGTTTTATATTTTAGGATTGGGGATAAAACTGAATTATTCAAAGACCTTTCCGATTTCCCTATAATAAAAGAGAGGAAAGATGAAATTCAAGAAGTCACTGTCAAGATCCAAACACATTTGCAAGAAATACGAAGAATACTAAAAAACCCCTCAGCACAGTATGTGACAGTTTCAGGACAGGAGGTAACATCAAGTGCGCTTTCTTTTCCGTCAGCTTACAGTGAGTAGAGAAGGTATTTTAAAATGTAGACAGGAATCTGAGGGTGGTATCTAAGTATCAGTTTTCAGAAATTTCTGTTTTGTTCCTTGGAAATATGTTGTAATAACTTGTTTTCATAGGAAATATTTTGCTAACAGTGCTTTATTAGTCTCATGATAAATTTATGCAGCTTAATGTTATATGGGTCTTGGTGTTCTCTTTTGAAATTATGTAACAGAAAACCTTGATTATTGTGAGTAGTGCTCTAGAGAATTCACCTAGCCTGTGACCAGGACAGAGATCTGGCTTCAAGGTGGTGAAATGGTCTAAAAGAAACAAAAACAGAACTAGCCTGAAGTCCTGCACTTCGTGTGTCTTCCATGAACCTGTGGTGTTTGTGGAGTGTGTATTGGTCCCAGTTTGGTACTAACATCTGAATGAGAACCAGAAAAGGGCGGGAGATGCTTCTTCATTGCGGTGTTGGGGCTGAACCCAGGGCCCTATGCTTGGTAGAAAGAAAAAGGCTTTTCCGTTATGGCCGAGCCTTCTGGTCTTCTGAATCCTGAGGCTCGCCATCTCTGTGTCTTATGTTTAATACGAAGCTTCTAGCTGCATCTTTATATTGTGTGTTTTATTAAAAGGTGGCTAATTGAAATAAAGTACTGTCAACAATAGCATTTATTTAAATGTTTATATGTTGGACATTTAAGAGATGTACCACTGATTTAAATTAGCCTGTTTTTCTTAAAATTATGAGATGTTGTACTCAGGCAGATATTTCATAAAATGTGTATCTCAAAAAGTGATTTGACCATTTTGGTCAGGGGTTGCAAGGAGAACAATTACATATAGGACTCATAATTTATAGCATTATTTATAATAGTCACCAAAGGAGTCAGGTACACTGAGAGTGCAGGATATCTGTCCATAACACGAAAGACCTAGAAAATCGAGCGGAGGGCCTGGACCCTATGGCAGTATCCTACGTGAGTTCAGCTGAAGACCTAGAGGCCACGACAATGACTCACGCAAGCCTGTTTCACGGATCTGCGCTAGGGAGGCCCACAGGTCAGTGGCAGAAGCCAGAAAGTGCCAGCGTGGTGAAGGATCTGTGCCAGCAGGCAGAAGGTTCTGTACTGTAGCCAAGAAGTGGGTACCAGGGCTCCCCCAAAAGGTACCAAACTCATCCCTGGCAACAAGGTCCCAAACTCTTCTGACAGTGAGAATAGCTGAGTTCGAATCAGGAAACCAGTGTGACAAGCTTCTGGAGATTGAACAGCACCTGTCTTTCCCTCTGGAACCAGGAAGCAATGCTCAAAGTAAGGACCAGAGCTCCCCCAAAGTGAACCACAGCCATTCTCAGCTACGAGGTCCCGAGCTCCTCCCATGGTAACAACTGAGTTCACATCAGGGGAGCCAGCACAAGTTCCTCCAGGAGAACCAACGGCTCCAAACACCACCACCACCTAGGGAAACCCACAACGCTGCTCTTCCTCGCCGGGTCTCCTTTTTGTGCCGCAGCATCTCAGCTGGCCCATCCGTGCTTAGCACCATGCTGATTCAGTTCAGCTGGTGTTAAGTTGACACTAGTTACCGATGCACTACCACCATATTTGTGTAATATTCATGATTTCACAGGTTTGTGTGTTACCTCCAAACACCAAATACTTGATGGCATCTCTTGTTTCGCTATGTGACCATGACATGGTGAAGGAGAAGGAACCTGAGGACCACAATTCTGGCTCTGTGAAGAAAATCAGATGACCACAGTGGCTTTGGTGTCAGTAGTGAGAGGGAGTGGAAGGGGGCTAGTTGGTAATGCCAAGGAAGGCTGGGTGGAGCTGCCAGCTCTGCCACTTAGGTGCGGTGTGACGGGGTGGGGTGGGGGTTCCCCATGCCGGGGGTCTGTTGCAGAGACTGACCAAGTTAAACAGGCCGAAGCACTTTCTGGTCATCCAGCACTCTGCGAGTGTACTGGTGGCGACTGGGTGCAGTCACCACGTACCAAGCACTCGAGGAAGCTGAGAAGGGGCCTAGTGTTTTACACATGTATCTTACTAGTTCTCAGGCAGCATGACATGGATTATCCCACTGTAGCTGGGAAGAAGAGCAGGGCTTGGGGCATCAGCTGAGTTATCCAAGGTTGGCAGGCAGTTCTGGCACCAGTCTGCCTGCCCCCTCTGTCTGTCTGTCCTATCGCTGTTTCCTTCCAGTCACAAACGCCAACCCCAGGAACCATTAGCACCATAGATTTCTGATAAAATCGAGTCATTTTAGAGTCTGTACTGCTCCAAATAAAATAAAGCTTGAGTGTGGGGGAGACAGTGTTGGGGGCAGTTGGCAGCTTTGAAGTAAAAGTGGGAGGGAGTGACCAGGACTTGGAGAGGACTGGTGACCTGGGATGAGGGTAGCAGGGAGGTGAGTAATTGTATTACAGATGATTAGGAAGGAAGATACGTTATCTTTCTCTTCTCTACCCCTTAAGTAGGTCAGGATGACAAATTTGAGAAAGAGATTCTTCTAGTTATTACTGATAGGATGAATTCTTGTTGGTTTGTAACAGCCTACTTTAGATTTTTACTGCTACATTATTGCAATATTATTTTAAAATTTTTTGAGAAACAGTGATTCTGTTCATTGAAACACCAAATGAATTCTCAATATTTGGAATTCCTATAGTCTGATTCTGTTTTGGCAACTAAAGGTTTTGGCAAATTTTTTAGAGTTGCTTAAAAGACTAAGATCAGGCCCATCCAGTTGGATTCTTCTGAGAAGTCGGGCACTCGGGCTCCGTATTTTGTACCCTCCCCTGCTGTCTGAAATTTCCTTTCTGTGCATACGGCTTTCGTGACGCCTGTAAAAACCTACTGAACGGAAACCCGGCTGCATAGTGCGTGGATCTTATTGTTACCAGCGGTGGGTGGACGAGCGTGTCACATTGCCCAGGCCAGGCTGACAGCGCCCATTTGGCCCCTGTGCCCTGTTCCATTGGGCTCACTAGCGTGCCCAGCCTTACCACGTAGAGACTACAAAATACCGGCTCAGAAGAGGTGCGTGAAAGGAGAAACTCCTGTCACTGCCCCTGGGTCCCGTGTCTGCAGTGCTCTTTGTCATCCTTTATGCCTGTGAAGAATATCTCACACTTAAACACAGATACAGGGCAGTGCCTGGGACAGTACTGAAAGGAACAAGTACGGGCAAAAAAAAAGGAAGTAAATTCTGGGAATAACCTTTGGGAAAACTTTGATTAATTCATAGCATGCAATTCATCCAGAAACCTGTTTTGTGTGTTCAAAGTGTGGGGAATGTAAATCTTCTAAGTAAACAATATGCGAAAATGTGTAGCAAGGTGAGATACCACAGGGAGAGGAGAGGGTTGGGTTTGGTGCTGGGAGACCCAGGGAAGGTGCCAGGGCAAGTGAGGCTGCCACCTGGCCGGCCCGGCACCCGTGGGCTGAGCATGGCTGACTGCAGGGGACTTGGGGTTTGGGTTCGAGCAGGGCACTCTCGAGGCGCATCAGGAGCAAAGTGGGAAGGAGAGCGGGCATGGGGGAGCTGCCAGGAGACCCCTCTGCAATTTCCGGGCAGCATGCGATTTCCAGTGTTACTAAAAGGCCCAGCGCCGTGGGTCTCCCTCAGATGCCACCCCCGAGCCTCCAGCACCCGTGTCCTGAGCTTCGAGGCTGTGGGAAGCAGGGCTGGCATCCCTGCTCTGGGGAGTCCTGGTGATCAGAGACTTGTGGACGCTGCACTGAGCCTGTTCTGCAAAAAGGCAGCTTGTAAAATACAACACTGTGTCCTCATCTGCTTTGGTACCTTGTGACTCCTGGCTCTTCCCTGGCCAGAATGACCAGGAGAGAGAAACGTTTAGCGCATCAGGGCAGCCTGGACTGCGCAGTCAAAGATGCTCAGGGAAGGACCTGGAGAGCTCCTGCAGGAGGTGGCAAGGGTGCGGGATGCGTGTGCACAGGCGAGGGAGGAGGGGCTGGGGGGGTTCGTGGCAGTGTGGCCTTTGGTGGAATGATTTTTTTAGAAAACATTCATCACTGTTTCCAGTCACGCCGCATGCAGCTAGTGCGGCAGAGAAGAAGGCTCGTGGGTCATACCTGCAGGAGGGGCTCTGGCTGGGCCCTCCAGAAGGTCCCCTGAGGCTTGGGCAGCAGGGAGGTTGCTCAGCCCACTCCATCTTGTCTGGTGGTGGCTGTGTGCAGCTGACTCGCTGGAGTGATGGTGGCCCCAGAGGGATCTTTGATGGTGCAGACAATCTGCGATTCTCTTCCCATTTCCTGACCTCTCATCACCACGCACCTGTCCTGTCCCCGTGCACTGTTGTGGGCTCTGGGTGGTTGTTGTGGAGCTGGGAGCTTCTTCCCCAATGCCACCAGTTATCATGGCCTGGTCAGGCCCACAACTTCCCAAATGAGTGGACAGCAAAGGCTTAAACAAGAGAGACAAGTGGTATGATTCCACAGGAGGGAAAACCCTCTAGCAGAATTTGAGATTCTGGGGGCTGAGACAAAGAGCTTCTCTGGGCGCCCCATATTTATTTGGTTTTCAAACAAAGGGACAGGATACTGAGGAAAACGTAGGAACTGAGCAGGACCCTTGAAGTCAATTCAAAGACTCCTCAAGGTAATAAATTATGCTAATTTAGGAGAACTTGCTTAGCTCCAGGTTGACGTTTACGGCAGGACTGAGACAGCAGGAGTGAGATGCCTACAGCTGCAGTCTCTATCTAGTTAACTGGGGTTGGAGCCAGGCATCCTCAGCTATGGCCTTGTCCTGTCCTTTGAGGCATCACCGCATCACAGGCCACTACAGGCCTCAGCCAGGACCAATGATTCACAGAGGCTCAGTTACTAGGAATCTGCTGCCCATCTCTAGGCAAGGGCCTAGGCCTGGAACAGACTCACAAGTAAACACAGGAAACCAATTGGTTAATTTTAAATCCTGCTCAGGGCCGCTTCATAGTGGTCTCCTCAGTTACTTTTCATATCCAGAGGGGCTTCTAGTGTTTGCCCTCTAGTGTAACTGAGTGTATCAAGGCCTCTCTGTACTTGAGGGCATCATTATTCAAAAAATTTTGGTAAATATGAAAATTGGTAAAATTAGCCATTAATTCCTGTTGTAACTAATGTAAAAGCCACAGTGATTCTGTTAATGGAAAATAAATTTATAACCAGGTAGTTAGTTGCTAGTGTGACTGTCATAAATACTTGAAACTATGCCTGTGTTATAATTGTGAGGAAAAGTCCCATAGCCATCCAGAACTTAGGAAGCCTCCTGCTTCCTGGCTGGTGTGAGAACCCTGCAGGGGGCGCAGGGGTGGGCAGAGAGGGGGTCCTAGAAGTGGAAACCCAGACTCTCTGTGAGAGAAATCATTTCTTTTGGCAGGCGGAGCAGCAGAACTTCTTTATGCAAATACTCATGGATTTGGATTCCCTGTTCAAAATCTATCACAAAAAATTCTGTTCTGTTCAGAATAGAGAGGGCCCATATCTCAAACCAGCGTGACATGTAATGATTGAATGCTTAAAATTAGAAATTGAATCTGAATGGAGTAATAGTATTTTTAAGATAAGTGGATACTAATAAATAAAACAGGCTATTGCTGAAAAAAATCACTACTCCTGGTACGCATATAATATTATAAACATGAAGGCCCCAACTTGTATGCTTTATGACAAACTTTGGCTCAATACAAATTGTGCTTTATCACAATTAATCAAATGTGCCATTCAGACCTATAAACTCTGTCAAGAACAATGCTGGATTTACTTTGCATGCTTAGAATATTTACCAAACTGCTGCACTACAGTGAACTAGGATAGTTTCCTGTTGAAATGCCTGACTCTTGGCTTGTATTTGTTTATTTTAGTTCATGATTGAAGTAAAGAACTCTGCAGTGTCTTGTGTACCAGCTGACTGGGTCAAGGTTGGAAGGTAGGTGTGGAGGCCGCTGTCTCTCTCTTATGACATGTTACGGGGACAGGTACAGCTGGGTGTGCTGACTGGGGAGCCACTGGCTTAAGGGACAGTGGCTTCTCTCCCTTGGTTTCTGTAGGGAGGTTTTGACAAAAGGGAAAGTTTGAAGTTATTTTATTATTGACTTTAAAATATTTTTTCAAAAAGCTGTCTTACTTTTATAAGCCCTTTGTTTTTCATCTGTAGCTGTTTTAAGCGGCGGCGTCCCTCTGCCGCCGCCTCTGGAAAGGTGCCCTCTGGTCATTCTGATCATCTTGTCACTTCAGAGTACACGAGAAAAAGCACTTGAGTCACCCTCAGCTGTGAGGTTAATTTGGGTAGGGCACGGTGATGCACACCTGTAACCCCAGCCCTCTGGGAGGCTGAGGCAGGGGGAGGCAAGTTGGAGCCCAGCCTGGGCACTTAATGATGTCAGCAAGACCCTGGTGACTGGAAAAGGGCTGGGGACGTAGCTCACAGCAAGGCCGGGTTGAATCCCTGGTAACAGCAGCAGCACAAGATGGACTGGGTGTCGGAGCTTCTGGCCAAACGCTGTGCCTGACATTGGTTTCCTTGGAGAGGCCGGAGCTTCACGCTTCTTCCTTTCCTAATGTTTTCTGCGCACCTGGCCACAGCAGTTCTTCACGTCTTTTTGCAACTCATATCCTGAACTGATGAAAATGAGTTAATCCATACTGCATGTGCGAGCCACGGTAGCACTTTCTTCTCTCCTTGGTCAGCGTTCACCTCCAAAAGCAGCCGCTTTAGGGAGCAGTGTTAGGGAGGTGCACACCAGGCTGGCATGTGACCCACCCCACGTGCCCTTGTCCCCGGGCCTGGCTGGCCCTGTCGCTGCAGCTGCCTGACCAGCAGGGCAAATGCACCCTCCCCCGACACAGCCTTGGAGACTGCGGGCAGCGAGGGCGGAAGGCATGCCGCATTACGCAAGGCTTCATCATTTTAATTTAAAAGCTGTTTGTTCTCCGTTACCTTGGTGCCAGCGAGGGCTTCCTGCACTTTGACCGTCTCCCTCTGCTCCCTCTGTTTCAAAAGTTGAAATAAATCAAAGAGGGCTGGGGACTAGCTGCATGCCCCTGACTTCAGCCCCCAGGTGTGCACGTGCACACACGCGTGTGCTTACACACACAGTCCCAGCAGCCTGAGCCTGGACTCGCCGTCTGCTCCCCACTTGTGCCCATTGTCTCCTGATGCCTGTGTTACTGCTCTTCCCGAGCCTTCCCCTCTTCCCTTCCTCTGCAATCGTCCATCACACCGAGAAGAATACGCAGTGAGAACAGAGACCTGCCCGCGTCTCCGCCTCCCGGCTTGTCCCCTTACTTCGAGAATTTGCTTCTGATTTTTTTAGAAAAGCATTTCATTTAACACAAAGACCAGAAGCCTTTGCCTGTGAAGTAAAGATGCTGACCCTTGCCTCCGCCACCCAGGTATGATCCGCAGCGCGTTCCGGAAGCTTCCCGGACCAGCCGCCGTCTTCGGAGCCTTGAGTGGAGGCCGCAGCGACACTGTTTTCTATTCACAGCTCGGCTTTCAAGGCCCCCGCGGAGCCGTGAGTCACTGCTCGGCTGCCGGAGCCCAGCGGCCACGGCTCTCCGACCTTGACTCCCTTCTCTGCTTCTCCCCAGCACAAAGGCCGTGAGCCGCTTCCGCCCACCGCTGGTCGTGGAGAACCACAGACGCCTGCAGCAGCTCCGCGAGCAGCTCGTCCTCGACTGCGGCGCTGAGTGGCTGCGCTTTCTAGAGTGAGTTCACGGCCACAGCCGGGGTCCGACCTCTCTGAGCAGCAGACAGGACGTTTCTACGTCGGGAGGAAAAGTGGAGCGTGCTGCTGGCCACCTCTGTGTGACAGGAGCAGTGGGGGGCTGCGAGCCGGGGGTTTCTTTTGAATCCACTGACACATAGTCTTGTCTTGGTCTCTAACGGGATATTAGACAGACCTGATGGTTGCTGCGCTGACAATTTGCTCCTGCTGATGTTTCATAGACTCAGTTTTTGAAATGCCACATCAGAATTTACCTCTCTCTCTCTCTCTCTCTCTCTCTCTTTTGTTTTTGAGACAAAGGATCACGTTTTAGTGCAGGCTGACCTCAAACTTGGGGTGATCCTCCCGCCTCAGCCTCCCAATTGCTGGGGTCACAGGTGTGAGCCGCCACTACACCCTGCTTTTCTTTCTTCTTAAAGACTTCATGACTCTTTCAGAGTTACACATGGATTTGTTGTTTTGTTTTTATTCTCTTAATTTTTTCATACTCATATATGTTTTTCCTTTTCATTTTTTATTTTGAAAAACATTAGAGCTATGGAGAAATTGAAGTGGCATTTGAAGTGACGCACCCCCAGCCCCCGTTTTCTGACCCGTGTGGACGGGTGCCGATGCTGTGTGGGGGCTCGCCGTGGTGCCAGCCAGCTCAGACAAGGTGTCACTGAGGTGAACGTGGTGTCAGAGGTGATGCCCGCCCCACTGGACATAGGTCGCCCCTGGTGGCCTCCCCACGTTGCTTTGATGGACATGCTGGGGGAATCAGGGCAGTGCACGAGGCTGGGAATGGAAACCGTTCTCAAACAACGGGTCTGGTTTCTGTGCTCTAGAAAATGGACTGTGGGAACAAGCAGTCTCCTTAGTTCAGACTCTTTAAAAACTAGCACAGCATTGGCACCCTTCCACACGGGTCAGAAAATGTGTGTGTGTGTATGGGTGCATGTACATGTGTATGTGTGCATCAAAAGTGACAGAGAAGACAGACATGGCAAAAAGTAGACACCTAATAAACCTAGATGAAGGGTGGACTGATTGTCACTTCAGTTTCTCCATAACTTTAACATTCTTCATGCAGTACATCTCTCATATAGAGAGATTCAGATGTTGTTTAAGCATTTTGCAAAGAACGTTAGCCACCCGGACCTCTGCTGTCAGGATGTGCCTTCGATGGAGAACGTACAGGTCATCTTCACAGCTTCAGAACCGGGCCTTGTTGGCGTCCCAGGGACCTAGCAGGCCGTCCCGGCTGGGGAGGCGGTCACCAGGTTGTGGCTTCAGACTTAAGGTGTTTGATGGCGCAGTGGGTAGAGGTGTGGAGGTCTGCCAGGGCTGTCTACAGGTTTATCCATTTTTCTAAGTACAGAGAGCTCATTGAAATTTTGGCAAAGTGGGGCAAAGGGCAAAGACCAAGTAATGAGGCAGGACTCCTTTAAGAGATTCAGTGATGTCTAGGGTGTGGGACAGTGTTATTTATATTGTACTTATTGTCTTGGTTTACTTTTCTCCTGTTGCTGAGACAAAATATGTGACACCCAAAACTAAGGAAGCAAAGGTTTGTTTAGCTCACAGTTTGTGGAGGTTTCAGTCTGTAATCAGCTGGCTCCAAGGCAGGGTGGCCTGGCAGCAGGGCAGCACTTTAAGGTGGCAGAAGACAGCAAAAGCAGTAAGAGCAAAAAGCTGGGAGAAAAAGCCTGTTCTCCCTTAGATTGTATGCAAGGTGCCTCCCCCCACAGGGCAGGTGTAGCGCTCACACCATCTCCCTGCCCTCCTCTTGCAGGGGAGGAGGATGTTTACAAAGTGAGGACCCTGGCCCCTGCTGAGTCTCCTAAATTTGTCAATGTCTCAAGTTGACACAGTGCATCAACACTACACACTGTTGTGGTGAGAGATGGTCACCATCCGTCCGTAGGAAGCAGTCACTTTATCCCTCCTTGCTCTTTTGTTTTATAACTGAAGTGAGACCCACTGGAATCTCTGTCACCAGTTGCAGTCTTGGAGTAAGAAGAGTGTTAGAGAACTGCTTTCAACCCCATCCTGGGGCACAGCAGTTTGGGTCTACCTGGTAGCTGGACAAGACCAAAGAAGACGGAAGTGAGAATAGGGGGGTGGGAGACCCCTCTGGTGCCGGCTTCCAAGGGGGCAGGGAGGGAGCATCATGCGTAATGACTCCTGGCCGAAAGGAGACGCCAGATCAGAGCAAGTGCGGTAGTGTTGCGGTGGGCACCACAGAGGCCACGGCCAAGGGCCGAGGGAGGTCAGGTCCAAACCCGAAGCTGGAGCAGTGGTGTGAGGTGTGGTCGCCAGCCAGCCCCCTGCAGAGTTAGTCATGTGACGTGTGGCGTCCTGAAAGGGCAGGGGAAGTGTCCCTGCATGTGCAATTGGCACAGCTCTGTCGGTCACAGATTGGACAGGGTTTGTTTTGAACTGAGTTCACTGAGAAGTCAGTGAGGTTCAGTCACTCTGCCTGCTGTGCACGGGGTTTCCAGTTCACAAAGCTAACAAACAGCTGGATGCCAGGTGTTTCCAGTGTCTTTATAAAAGCAAGTCATGTACTTGGAATACTAGAAGACCTGCCTGAAGCCCTGTTCCTGTGGGAAGCATCCAGTAGTGAGTACGCTAAATCTCAGTGTTTCTAAAATGCACAGTGTGAGAGACAGACACAGACAGCAGGAGAGAGAGACAGACAGACACAGAGAGACCGAGGCAGCGAGGTGGTCAGGGGCTGCACTGGGTACACCCCATCCTCCCCGTCCCCCTTTTGTCCCCCTCTCCCCTTCCCCCTCCATTCTCTTCCTTCCTTCCTTCCTCCCCTTCTTGAAGAGGATGAAGGGAAGTGTACTGTGACTTTCCGAAGCCGGCAGGCTGATTGCAGTCGGGGCTCTTCTGATTCTCATGTGGGGCTCCGGCCCGTTGCTCTTCCCCCGGAACTTCCCTGTCGCCCTCAGTGTGAGGACCGCTCCTGATGGTGACCGTCAAGGAGTGATGTGTACCTCAGAGGCTCCAGGCAGGGAGGATGATTTGACCTTCAGCTGTTTCCATTGGGCCTTATTTATAGTCAACTTAGGTACCACTAGATTCCCTCATTTTCTAGGCTTTTGATGAACTTCTGATTTTTTATTATCTATGTTTAAAACTTTTGTGAAAAGCTAAACAGTCTCTTCATCTCTCTGGGAAGCTGCAGTTATCCTAAGGATTTAAGCTGAGATATTTTCTCTTAAAAGGATTTTATTCGGGGCATTTAAAAAAGTTTTGGGTCTTTTTTGTGATATAATTATGTGTATTTTAAAATCCACAATTGATCATTACTACAAATACCTGCAGTGTGCACAGTACTGCACGTGTTGATACAGTGACACCAGCTGCTGATTTAACTCGGACAGAAACGAACAGCCCACCCGCATACATGCTTATGCTTTTCCTGAGCAAGACTGAGTCTTAAACTTGTAAATCATGAAGGTTCACAGTTAGTGAAAGATTGGAGGCAGAGACTGTTGTCTTTCTGAAAGCAAATCTGAAGTTTAATTTTTATGTGCATTGTTAATAAGATACTCCTTTTTGTTTTTTTCTTGCTTGTCTTCAGCAGCCAGTTTTCCAGCGCACAGTCAGTGCCAGGGCAGTGGCTGCACAGTAGGGCTGCAGTGGCAGGAGTGTCAGAGAGGCCAGCTGGGGCCCTGGGGACGTGGCCCACGTGGCGGGCAGGGCTTGATGCTGTGGTTCTGGTTTGGATCTTTCAGTAAGGGAGGAGCAGAGGGCAGCTCCTCCCAAGGCTGCCTGAAACGGAACGCTGTGTTTGCATGAGTCGAAATGTCCAGGTCAGGTAAAACACATCATATGAGCAGTGAATGTCTTCCTCTAGAAACTTTTAACTTTATATAATTCGAACCCACATGAAGCATCGGCCTCAGTAATCACGTTGTCGTATTCAGAGGCAGGGTGGGTCCCTGCAGTTCCCATCGCCTGCCTCTCCAGCATGCCTGCGCCTTGTGCTCGTGCTTCTTTGTGCTAACTAAGTGATCACTTACTGAAAGCCAGTCTAGGTCTGCGAGCAGTACCTGCTCATCCCGTCATTGTCACTTGTTTCTGCAGGAGCTTCAGTGAACACTATCACTCTCTGTGCAAAGCAGTACGTCACCTAGCAACCGTTGATTGTATTTTCTCCCTGGCCAAGGTCGCTAAGCAAGGAAATTACTGCAGGTAATATATTTTTTATCTCCCATCTTTTATGTTTGCTTCTGATCAAATGCCATTATTCAATTAATTTTAGTTTCTTTGTTATAAAATATTGCAGTTACTTAACTGTGCTAAACTCTTGATTTAAACAACAGCAAATTCCTTTCTTGGTTCTGTTTCCAAGTTCAGTGAAAGCAGATGTTTCTGTGACTAACTCAGTGACCGAGATGCTCTAGTTTCAAAGTTGGTATGGACAACATTGATACAGAGCAGGAGCCCCCCTTTCGTTGGCTGGCTTGGCTGGCGACTCCACAGCCTGGGAACTATACACTGACGAAAGCTTGGTGAGGGAAGAAGGGCCCGAGGGCCGCCGTCTGTGTGATCTTTTCTGCCCTGAGCTGCCCTGCTGTGCTCCATTGGCCTCCAGCACGCCAGCACGCTTCGTTCTCCTTTCAGTAAAGGTGTTAGCATGAAGTGGATCAGATTGAGTGTTGGCTCCCACTTTGGGGCACTTTGGTGGATGGATGGATGGATGGATGGATGTCAGAAAAATCAGGAGAATGCTTAGCTCACTGACTTATCTAGAGGACTCAAACAGCATATACAAAATGTGACTGAAAACTGTGAATGTTTAAAATTTCTTAAAGCTAGATTACAGTAAAAGGCGATTGCCGTGAACCCCCTTCACGGTCCTGGCCCTGGTGTGGGACACGCTCATCCCGTCTTCCCTGCCACTGTCCGGGCAGCTCTGAGGACATCCTGCCTGAGTGTCTTAGTTGTGCCTTGGGGCTGCCAGTGTCCTGAATGGATTCGCAGTGCCAGCCTTTCCTGGTCATCCTGACTCTGGGGAAGAGCCAGAAGTTGCCCGGGGCCAGCTCTGGTGAAGAAGGGGGAAGAGGACACAGCGCCATGGTTTTACGAGCTGCCTTTCTGCTGATGGCTTGGCATGAGCAGTCGCAGTACTTTTGGTCGCACCTGGAAAACATCACACTTCCCTCAGGAAGAATGGCTGCGAGTGGCAGCACTGACGGAACGAGTGCTCCTCGGACAGAGTATGCAACTTTGACGGCGCTCTGTCCTCCAGTCCAGGACATCATTTACACCGAGGCAGAAGCCAAAGCAAGACGTATTTTACCTGAAATATTTTATTACTAAAAGTATTTAAGTGCCGATAACTGAACTGTGATCTTTAGTGATGAAAATGCGTCTTTGACCTCAGACCATAGTGGAAAGATAAAGAACGTGTTATAAAGGGCAGCTGCAGTATGGCCCGGCCGTGGGACTGCGGAGGGCTGTGCTCCAGTGCACCAGCGTTCCCGGTGCTCAGTTTACCGCGGAAATCAGCGTGCTTGTCTTATTCTGAATTTGTGTTTTTCTTTCTTTCTTTCTTTCTTTCTTTCTTTCTTTCTTTCTTTCTTTCTTTCTTTCTTTCTTTACTTTCTTTCTTTCTTTCTAGTATAAAAGTGTCCTTTTGTGTTTATTGTTTTTATTTTTTACATCCCCGTGTGGGGTTGGTACGTGGCGTGACACGCCCAGTTTTGTTCATTCCCTTTCCTCTCTTCTGCCCTTCTCTCCTACCTGCATCTCCCGCCCCATTCCCATCGGAGGAGGACCCATCTCCCTACTCCCTGTTGTCTTTCATTTGCTCTTTATTTATAATTTGGTTTTCGCATATAAGAAAAACCAGGTGATAGTTAAGCTTTCACATCTGATTTCTTTCACTGACGTTGGGTCTGCAGGTGCATGCATTTTTAAACAAATGACTTGAGTTTGGTTTCTATGTAACAGTAGCCTCCATTATAAATGTGTAAACACCGTGTATAAACACCGAATTGTCTTTATCTGTTGTGCTGTTGATGGACATACAGGCCACCTCCAAGATGTAGCTGTTACCCAGGTGTGCGTGGTCATTGCACTGCGATGTCATTCACTCTTTTGAGAAGATGCCTGGAAGGGGAAGAGCTGGCCCAAATGGAATTTCGAGTTCCAGTGTTTTGAGGCATCTCCGTACTGATTTTCATAGTGTTTGTACTAGATTCTGTTCCCTCTAATAGTGCAAGGGTTCATCTTTTTCCCACAACCTCACCAACATTTGTTCCTATCTGATTTCTTGATGATGGCTAATGTTTCTGGAGCAAATGATATCTTAGTGCTGTTTTAATCTGTTTCTCTAATAGCCAGAGACAATGAACATTTTTTCATGAATCATTTAGCCATTTGTACATCTTATTTTGAGAAGTGTCTGTTCATTCACTTGCCCATTTTTAACTGGGTCTTTTATTTGGAGGTATCTCATTTTCTTGGGTTCTTACATATTCTAGATATTAGTCCTCCAGGGAACAGCAGGCAGTTTCCCCCCATTCTATCATTTGCCTCGTCAGTGGCTCGGTGGTTTCTTTGGCTGGGCAGAAGCCTTTTCCGGTACAGCTGGGGTTCTGTTCAGAAAGCCTGGACTTGTGCTCTTAGCGTCCAAGGTTTTGTTTTGTTTTTACAGAGCTGTTGCTGTGACTTTAAGCAGAAATGAAATTTCTTTCTGTAGGCCAATTCTGAAAGAAGAAAGGAAAATCCTAATCAAAAACGGAAGGCACCCGGTGATTGACGTGCTGCTGGGAGAGCACGACCAGTACGTCCCCAACAGCACCTCTTTGTCAGTGAGTACCGCACCCCACCATGGACTAAGTAAAAGATGGCGACACCCATCCCAGACTCTTCAGTGTCAAATGAATACTCTTTATAACTTGGAGTTACACAAGTTTGAGCTTTGGCTTTCAAGGTATAACTTTAGATCACTACCAAAGATGAAATTGGTAGTTTCCCATGAAAATTGTCCGCAGATGGAAAGATGTAGCAGCTCACCGAGAGGCTCTCAGTTACCCTAGGTAACTCAATAAAAAGGCTTTGTAGTCGCAGATTCTCAGATATGCTGACTAGGTTGAAATCTTGCCATGGTCTGGGGAATTCCTTGGGGTCATGGGGAGGGAGTTCAGCTAGGGAGGCTAATGGCTCCTGCTGAGATCAAGCTTGAGGGAG